>LPNX010792606.1:115377-142028 GCA_001517045.1 Pseudotsuga menziesii | reverse complement strand
ATTGTAATTATTATCTGAATTACTTTTTTGATTAATGAAAGCATTCACAACTGCAAGCCTTTTGCACTGTTTCATTCTTCAATTGCTGAGTAAATTGTGAAGATCTTCTTTGTGAGTTTTGTTTTTGTCTACAGATCTATATGCTCAAATTTACAGCATGAAGGTTATTTTCTTAAAAAAAATTCACTGCCGTCGAAGAAAGGCTGTCGCTTAACCGACGCTTTACATTTAACCGATGGTTACTTAGGTGTCGCTTAACCGACGGTTACTCAGGTGTCGGATAACCGACGACAAGTTTTGTATGTATAAAATAAGAATACCTCTTTGAGGGCCCGATTTTTCCTTTCTGCTACACCATTCTGTTGGGATGTGTAGGGAATTGAGTGATGGATTTGGATCCCATATTTAGAACATATTTGAAGAAGCTCAAAATTGATATAATATCCTCCATTATCATATTTGAGAGACTTTATCTTCCTCCCAGAGGAATTCTCAACAGATGTTGTGAACTCAATGAATCTTTCAAGAACTTCATATTTTTTCTTTAGGAAGAAAACCCAAGTGAATCTGGAGGAGTCATCAATAAAGGTGAGAACATACATTGAACCACTCATGGAAGTTGTAGGAAAAGGACTGCTGATATGAGAGTGGATCAGCCCCAAAATACTTGTTGCATGGCTTGCCTTTCCCCAATAAAATTTGTGCCCAGGGTGTTTGTCGACAATGCAACCTTTGCAAATTCCACTGCAGGTTTTGATGATTGGGAGGCCTTTCACCATGGAATGTTTTTGAAGTTGCTGTAAGTATTTGAAGTTAAAATGTCCAAATATTTCATGCCACATCCATCTGACCTCATTCCCATGAGTCAGAAGAGTGGTGGTCTTTGCATCTGGTACAAACTTGGAAAACTCATAGGTCTTAGCAAAGTGATTTGCTATACCCGTTGCAATGAGTTTCTCGGATGCAATCTCTAAGATCTCAACATCATTCAGGCTGAAAGTAACTTGCTTGGGCACTCCTGTGTGTGTCATTTGACATACACTCAACATATTTGAGGCCAAGGAGGGTACATACAGAACATCAAAGAAGCTTCCATGTTCAAGTTTTACAGTACCTTTGCCTTTCAAAATGATTTGAGAATCATCTCCCATGTGGATGGGAATGCTTTTGTCGCAGTCCAGGAATGAAAAGGATTCTTTGATTGCCACCATATGGTTCAAAGCACCAGATTCTATGAGGAGAGATCTAGGCTTCGAAACATTTTCCATGAGACCATGTCCTCTTTCTGGTTGGATGTTTTGATCATGATTATATCTCTTCCTAACACTGTCAGGAAGATTGATATTGTTCTTCTCAAGGAGAATAGTAATTTCGTCAAGATTTTTCTTCATGCATGAGTTTTTAGGGTGAAATCCATTCCTACAATAGGAACACTTAATATTTCATTTACCTTGGTTCCCTTTGTTCTTGTTCTTTATTGAGCCGAAAAGCTCATCTTGCTGCTAGTTCTTCTCCTTTGGCTTGGGAGCATCATACTTAGTCTTTTAATTCTTTTGCTTTCCCTTACCATTCATAGCTTTGGGCCCTCCAAAAAATAGTTCTTGATATTTCGAGGATCTGATGATCCCCATTTGCACAAGCTTGTCATGCTCCATTGTGAGAGACTCAATGAAGGAATTGAGGGTCAGCATATTCCAATTCGGGGTTGTTAGCTTCCCTGTATGAAATGTGGAAACAAAAACTGAGTAATTTGGCCCAGGTTTGGAAAGAATGGAAAGGATGAGTTGATCATCCTCTTTCTCCACTTCAGACTGTTTCAACTAGAGCACCAAGTGCTTGAAATTGGTGAAGAGATCATTCATAGTTTCAAAGTTCCTTGGGTGAAGAGAAATCAGCTCATTCTCTAGTTGATAGATCCTCATGTCATCTTGCTTATAAAATAGGGAAGCAAGTCGATTCCAAATTTATTTAGGAGTCTTCAATTCAGTGACGTGAAAGAGAATATCCTTAGAAATCGAAAGGCACATAAACCCAAAATCTTTGTCAAGCTTATTCCAGTATCTTGCTTTGTCTACAACATGATTCTACTCTATCTCGGTGTCCATTGTGACTCTGTAGAGTCCTTTGACATGGAATTGAATCTCCATGTCCTCCTTCCACTGATGGTAGTTGAAAGGAGTAAGAGGATCCACAAAAGAGCCCATTTTTCTACTATAGCGAATGCAGTGCAAAAACACATAAAGGGCACCATAAGTTCGAACAGCTTGCACTTTTCAAGTTTTCATCACAGCCATCTTAGTCAATCAAGATAGCTTGATCAACAATTCCTTTGCTTAGGACTTATGTGGTAAACTTGCCGCTTTTGGTGTAGAGTTGGAAATTTTGAGCTTTTTTGCTCAAATTGCATGATAGATCCGTCAAGAAATCTTGTTGGAGAAGAAGAGCCTTGTCCCGCCGTGGCTCTGATACCATATGAAAATGGAGTCACAGTAATATGAGGACTAAATCATAATCTTACAAAAGATTCAAGACAATTTACACACAAAATGACATAACGATGTTGCAGTTGTATATTATCAATAATCAATTAGAAGTAGTGATACAATGTCATACACTTTCATGAATAGAAAGACAATTCGAATCCCAAAGAGGTCATTCAAATTGCACACATGAGAGTGGCTTAGCTGTCAGTTAGCCACACTAAATACATCAGTTAACCACTAATCACAATCAATAATCCACTCTAACTGAATCCGAGCAGTTATGACTAAGTCTAACTGAATAGAACTCAACTGCATGTCAATCAGTAGGTGTGGGTGCATATTTGACTCTAGTTAGCTTTGATGAAGTGAACTGAAATGAACTGAGTCACCAGAAGTTGTTGGAGGCACCTTAGATCACTCCAGTTAACTAGGAATTGCCAAAAATAGACAAAATAATGATGGAGGATCCTTTACATCTGTAGTTTAACTAAAAGTAGGTGGAATAACCATCAATTAACTAATTTAGGGCACTTAGGTCATGCAGATCAACCCAGATTTGCTCCTTGATTGAAGGAGGAAACTCAGTTAGTCTCCCTGATTGAAGGAGAAGACATAGTTAGCTTCCCTGATTGAAGGAGGATGATATAGTTGATGATGCAGTCACATATTTGAGCCAATAACTTAGGATAAGTGGTAAAATAGGCCAATTAGGCCAAATGAACATGTGTGGGTTGGATAATTACTCCAACAGGGAGGATCCTCCTGGATCAAACCTTCCCACTAGATTCTTTTGGACCACCAAAAGCCTGGAATTATTAAGCCAGCAAGTGAGGGTACAAATCCCTCACCTTTCCCATGTTCATCCATTGTGCCTTGATTGGATTCATTCCTTTTGGACCCACACAAAGATATTACACATCTCCCCTTCGTAAAGTTCTTATCCTCCTATCAAGAATTATATCTTCCTGCAACTCGTCAAGATAATAAGGAGAAAAGTATCAACAGAAGGAACATGAACATTTTCCTCTTGATCAATTATCATTGGAGGTTCATACAATTTCAAGTTTTCTACGTTCACAATAGAATACATCTGCATATATGGAGGTAAATGTAACTCGAAAGCATTGTTACCAACTTTATCCAAAATTGTGAAGATTCCATACTTGAGTGGTTTAAGAATTTTAACTTCACCTTTAAGTCAATCTTTGTTGATATGAAGCCAAACTTGATGACCAACATGGAAACAAAGATTCACTTGATGCTTATCATGTCTTGTGTTGTACTTGGTTTGTCTCTTCTCCAATTGTTCCTGTACCACATGGTGTACCAATTCAATTTGTTTGATGAACTTCAAAGCTTTTTCTGCATCAACTTGTCCATCTTCCACAGAATCTTTCCCATAAACAAAGTCTAAAGGATACTTTAGCAAGTATCTAAAACATGTGTCAAATGGAGACGTTTGTGTAGAAGAGTGTATCACATAGTTGTAGGCATGTTGTACGAAATGCAGTTTCTCATCCTAAAGCTTAGGATGCTCAGTACAATATCCTTCGAGTAGATGTACCACTATGCAGTTGATTACTTTAGTTTTTCCATTAGTTTGTGGATGAACAACATTGTTATTTTTCAACTTAGTGTCCATGAGTTCCCATAAAGCTGACCAAAACTTCCCAAGAAAGAGGGATTCTCAATCAGATACAATAGAAGTGGGTAACCGAAAACAAACCCAAACATTATGGAATAATAGTTGAGAAATCAACTCTATTGTGACCTTATTTTTACAAGGCATCAGGATACACATCAAAGATACATCATAGACATGAAACCTAAGCCAAAATAATTCCATGTTATGCAATGCAACCCTTGATCTCATAGCTTGTTTCTTGAATGATCTTCAAAATTAAAAATAATGTCCTCTGCAGAGACCACAAATAGATAAAAAATCTTTCCTCGCTATGTTATGTGTGTCGAGGTAACAATTCCTAGAACCCAGTTGTTTGGTGATTGGGTTATGTCCGGACTGGTTAGAGCGAAGACATTCCTCAACACCTTGGTTGAGTTCTCCAAGAGGTGCTTGAGGTTTATAGTTTATAGGGTTAAGGTTTATGAGAGACAATATTGTAAGGTGCTTCCAACGTTTCAAGGATTGAAGTTTAGGGTTTAGGGTTGTGAAGACCAAAATTGTTATTGTCAGTCAAATTGGTCTAAGGATTCGGATTTAGAGTTCATATACGTGAGCAGAAAAAATATTACTACCTGTAAGAATTGTTTTAAGATTTAGGGTTTAAGGTTTGTTGTTTAGATATGTGAGTGGGAAGATAATCATTTTCTAGTATACTCTGATGGCGATCATTCCTACTAGATGGACATCATCAAATTCAAATGAAGCAGGTTTAAATGGGGACAAAGAATACAATGCTTACCTATGTCATATTCTCAAACCCCATGTCTTTAATATAATTAATGGTTGGCTTAGAGAGCTTCAGAGTGCCAAATGAAACAACGCTCATAATACCGACAACATCAACAATCCCCCTTCGAGTTTCTCGATGGAAAATTTTATCTCCTTTCCCTTCTTACTCTCAGTTCTTTTTATCGCTACCATTATTTTCCCTGTCTATAACTTCACTTTCCTGTAGCTATTATTTGAAATCCTGTTGTTCATCTACAACATTATAATCAAACCCATTTTTTTCTTGTTTTTCTTATTGCCCTCTTTGTGTAAGGATTTTATATAGAGGGGGTTTGGGTTGCATAAAAAATTTCAATATGATATATTTTACAGTTGTTTTAAGAATAATATGTTAAATGATTATTTTCATAGAAGTGTATTGCTTATGTTTTTGACTTTAGAAACAACTCTCAAGATGATATATTGGTATTTTATGGATATTCTAAGATAAATACGAATTATTATTATTATTTTTAACGGAACTGAAAACCTTTTTATTATAGAAAAAGACCTGTTCACAACCATTCATTACAAAATAAGGGATTTGTCTATTTTATGCATTCACCATGACGAAGAATACTATGATTAAAACTATTAGATGTTTAAAAAAAAGCTGGTCTTCTTCCTATAATCCACTATACTAGAGGAGGGATAGACCCTAATAAACTAGAAGTTTACCACTATACAAAAAAAATCTACAAAAAATGAAGGGCCAAGTCTATTTCTTTTTCTTTCCTTCCATGCTTGGAATTGGATTGGAAACTGATACTTCTTCCATTGGATGCGCTCCAAAGTCACTAGTCTCATGATATTGGCTGATTTAGGTCAAATTAATCATCTTCAAAACATCTTCTGCAAGCCTGTCCACTTTTCCCATAAGCTCATGAATGCCCCTTTCTAGATGATCAATCCACGAAGTTTGGCAAGAGAGCTGATGAATAAGATGCCCAATATTTGGATAAATTTCCTTGTTTTGCTTAAGTTTACCGTATATTGCCTCATAAACCATTCACAAATGAATTTTAAAATCCTTAAACATGGCCTTGAGGCTTCCTGCAATCAATCCTCTCTCCACATTCTTCTCCGTATCCATCTCAGATGATTCCCCCATCGACCACTAAAGGAAGGAGGTATCCATCTCTGCATCCATTTCACATGCAGTATCGATGGGAACGAAGGACAAGAGTAAAGGATGAATCCCTTCAACATAAAATCTCTGACAACCGATCACATGGCCATGAACATGCTTCCAACCACGTGTTCTTCTACATCTGTGGGAATAAAGACATTGATTAGAGGGGGGAACCCAGGGTCCGATGTAAAAGACCAAGGCCTTATCCTCCCTTGAGGAGAAAAGATCAAGGAATGATGTGGTGCTCGAGCTCACCATTTGCAATGTTCACTAAACCTGGCTCTAAACAAGATCCCTTATTTGCAAGGAGATCAACGTTCCCATTGTTTTCCAGAAGGACATGAAAGAAAATGATTTTTTTTTGGAAGAGATTTGGGAGATCCTTTAGTGAATTATTTTAGATATGGTCTTTCCCTTTTCATATCTGGTCCACATATTTTGGATGACCTGCCTTGAGTCACCTACTATAACTATTCTTCTTATCCCTATCTTGGCTATCATTTCAACCCCAAGCATAAGCACCAACCATTCTGCTTCATTGTTGTATTTTTCCCCAATACCCATGCAAGAGAGTTGACTATGTTTCCTCTGGGATCAAAGATTATCGCTCCCACACCTGCCTCCCCTAGATTTCCCTTAGAAGCTTCGTCGAAGAAGAAAGTATGGGAATTAAGATTCTCCCACCATTTCCAAAATTCGCTTTTTATATCTTATTTCCCATTCCTCATTCCCTTTTATTTATTTAATTTTGGACTGAAGTGAGCTCTAATTCAAAAATTCTTTACACCATTGTGCCTCATGATTGGTTAAAGGTTACGAATCTGGGTAAGAGATGCCCTTGTTTCCCAGACTATCTATAATCATATTCATTGCTTTAAACATAACTCTGGTGGGATTTTTTTGTTTTCCTTCAAAGATGGGATGATTTCTTGTAATCCATATTTGCCAACAAATATTTATAGGAACAACTTCCCAAACTTTATGTAGGGTGGGTTTTTTTTCCATATTTCCTGGGAAGAACTTCCTGAATTCGAATTAGCATTCCAATCTTTATTTCAAGTTCCTCTAGGAGTTTATCTCAGGCCTCCCTAGCAAAGTCACACTCCAGAAAAAGATGGGAGGCCTCCTCGGGAGAATTTTTGCAGAGAAAGCACCAGGATGGGCCTTCAAGCCCCCTTTTGATAATATTTTCAACAATTAGAAGTTTGTTGTGAACACGCATCCATAAGAAGTGATTAATTTTAGGGATACATATAGGGTTCCAAAAATTATTTCACACTTTGGATGATGAAGTATGAACCCTCCCCTCCAAGAGTTTATACCCTTCCTTAACCATGTAAACTCCCAATCGTCCCCATCCTCTTCATTCCTTTTCCTTACGGTGGATTTGATATTTCCCATGAAGTTTCAAACATAACTTGAAAAATATTCTTATTATAACGGAGCTGGGGGATTAAGGTCTTTACAACCTTTCCATTCTCTAGAATCAAACCAATCTAATATTGTATTGTAATATCCCGCATTCGGGATGGTCACAAAATATATGAATTTATCAATATTAATCAATTTTACATTAAATTATAACTTTCATAAGAAGTATGTATTCTCATAGACATTTCATCAAACACTATAGAGACATTCCATAAAACATCACAATGGATAAATAATATTGGCAACTTTATTATGTTTGATAAGAGTAAACAATACAATAACTATGGCTGTGATAGCAGCTACCAAGATACATTCAACAAGAACCTGGAAATGATTCCAACTTGAACTATGAAGCTCCAATGAAGACCCTGAATGGATCCTCCCCCTTTGTCTAGCTAGGGTGGATCTGTCACACCACCGAAACTAGACTAGAATGGATGGATGGAGTTTTCCAGCCCCAAACGAAAACCGTAGGCTAACCCCTAGACAATCCCAAGAACAAATCTCCAAATATTCAAGCATGTCCTTTCCATTTCCCCCTGCCTCTTTTTATCCTTGAAAAGTATCCAATACCATGGATAAATACTATGGGCCAATGAAAATCATGTTCTATTTTCTCCTTTTTCCCATACCATAGAAAAATACTATAGAACACCAGAAACCATGCACTGGGTAATTATTGCTTCCCCTTAGCCAATAATTATAATTTTTTGAGCTTTAATAATATTACTGGATAATTTCCCCAATTAAATTATTTTCTCCTTATTTGTCACCATTAATAGATTTTCTAAATTCTTCCTAGGTGACCTTGGTCTATTTTCCTTAGGACAAAATTGGGGACATGACAGTCCTCCCCTCCAAAATACGCTTTTCCTCAAGCAATGAAGAAACCATAGGGAAATACCATCACATCATCAATCTTCCGCCATCAACCATGCACTTAATTATGGAAACTAAGTACAAATGATACCAGGATCCCAAATGATCCTCAGAAATACAAGGTGCCAAATACATCATCTCATGCGATGCATAAGAGTCACATGGAATCTCATAGTACACCCTACAAGAAAATCATAATTCCATCCAAAATAATGTCTCCTATGAAGAGAGGCATGCTCCATCAAGCCAATGTCCCAACCATTGCTCCAAGTGAGTTGAATGCAAGTGAGCAAGATATCATGGTCCCACTGCTAGTGCACCTTTCTAGTGCACATCACCATCAAGAGGAAATTTGCATTCCTTGGGATGCCAGGGTCCCAATGCTTGTGCACTCTATCAATGAGAAGTGCTAATACAAGAAAAAATAACAGGTGTGGGATGCAAAAGATCCTCTAATACGAATCATCAAAGAGTGGAATGCCAGGATCCCATAATTGGCACATTACATCAATACATAGGATGGTACAAGACAATACATCATGGGGAGAGCTGTTAGGATCCCAAGTTCTACTATGCATTCTCCCATACATCATAATCACAAAGATAGATATGCGACTCCCAATGTGACCAAAGTGATCATCCGTCAAAGATCACTCAAGAAGCTTGCACCTCCAAGCAAGAAAATCATCAAGTGTTAAAAGAACACAATATTGAAGATACCAATCAAACCTAATCCAATAACATAGGTGAGGATCACATGTCCCATAATGCCACAAGGAAAATGTATCAATATGTCTCACCATGTGTTCTCTTATCCAAGCAATGGATGAAGAACGTCCATCAATCAAATAAGGAGCCTCAAAGTGGCTCAAGGAAGTGCATCCCTGAGTAGGAGTGATACAAAATAATGGATGTAAATGCTGCTCAAAAGGAATTGGTGCACATAACATAGGATCATCATGAAGGGTAGGAGTCTCATACTCCTCATGTGGCACCGACAGAAAAAAACCCTTCACCCAAACTTCACTAGGATGAAGACTGAAAGAAGTAGCAGTGTAGGGTGAATTGTGATGGACCAACTCATCCTCTAAGTCAATAAATGTGAAACTTCTCCCCAAGTTAGGTTCCATGGGTGTAGGATCATATGTCTCATCCAAAAGTGCAAAACTTGCACTAAGATACAACTCATGTTCATCTTCATCCATGAAACGTGTTTGTCATTCAACTTGCTCATCATTCAACTCTTCAAACATCTACAAATTAGTTTGAATCTCATGGTCCACCATACCATGAGGAATTTTCATGCTATCATCCATACAAAAATCAGAAACATAGGCAGGAGACCATGAACTTTGCAACTCTTCAAGAAGTTGCTCATTTTGGAGCTTATATTCTTGAAGTACTTCTTGAGCATCCTTCAGACAATCTTGGGTGGAATTCAATTCATGTTTGAGCTTGAAAATTTCCTCATTATCTCTTATGGAGGATTTATGTAATATTTGAACAAGATCAATCAAATGACTTCTATCAGAAAGAAAACACATGAGATTACCTTTAGTTGTTGATTTTTCCTTCTGGATATTCTCTATGACCCCATTGGAAGTTTGTGCCTCCATGGAATCATCTCTCCAAGCTAATTGGGACACAAGTGTGCTAGTAATTTGGAGAATGTCTAGGGCCTCTTGAATCTTCTTGTCATTCATATTGAGTGACCCTTTAAAATGGGAAATCTCATGAAAATAGGCCTTCTCTTCCTCCAACATAGGATCAGCCTCATGAAGCTCATGTGGTGATGGTGAGATCGTCCTAGGACCTCTTCCTCTACTGTAAAATCTTCATCTTCTTTAGACTCATGGGAACTTGTACTTACAGTAGTCTCATCAAGTGGAATCTCTATGTCACCAACATATAGGAATGGACTTTCAGCAGTAAATGTCTCTCCTTGGCACCCATCAGTAGGTACCTCTCCATTATACCATCCATCAGTAGATGCTATTTGATCCATGTTCTCAGTGAGAGATGCCTCTGGTTGATTCTCAATAGAACAAGTGATGGCTTCATTATGTTGATAACCATCATCAGTAAGGATTGTGATCTTATCCTTCCCAGTACTGGTGGTGGTCTCCTCATTTCGCTCCTCCAAACATATATGATTTTCTCTCCAAGGTCTCTTGTACGAAGGGCATAGACCTTTCTTCACTAACTCCACATCTTCATTCTTGGGCTTATACCCAAACAAATCATTCACAAAAAAATTTGAAAGGAACTTATGAGTATGACTTCATCATAACACTATATGCTCGATACTGTTGGGTAAGGTCTTGCATGTTTCTCTCCACCATGCTATTTCCTTCAAAGGGTATTTCCTTGGTGGTGTGATCCCTCTGTCTATATATTCATTTTTGTACAAGTGGTCACAAGAGTAACCATCATCATCTCTGAATGTGAATTGGGTAGAGATACTGTAAGAGGGTTCCTCATCCACATAATTGCCATCATACAACTCAAAATCATTTTCCTCTATGACATAGAAAGAATACTCCTCATACTGCTCATACTGTGAATCTGAATAAGACATGGCTCTTACAGCTGGAAAGACTTATGAAAAATACTTGTTTTCCAATCTGCTTTAACTCGTTGTTACAACAACCAAGCTTGAACAGATTGCACTATAAGGTGACCTTCGATCTGACTTCCTGGGAACTCGTATAGTTGTCAACAATGAATAGGCTATCCAACACAGGAAGAATAGTCTTCCCAACACATTGTGTGTCCAACATATGATACCCACAACTTTGTGAGAAATATTCAGACTCCTCTTCTTTCTAATGTAGCGAAATCCCCTTTATTCTGGTATACACAAGTATTGATAGTAGTAAGATAGCCACAACACCATAAAACTCATGTACAGTGCTAAGATAAACCATGACACACTGGTATTTATGAACAACAATAAGTATGGAAAGGTTTGCGAACTTCCTTGTAGCAGCAAAGACGAGAAGGCAAACACACCGCTAAAGATAATTGTAGATCTCAACCAGACTTCCTGTAGATGTTTGAATATGCAATGTACCTTATTTCCATCTCATGAGCAAGTAATATTCTCAGCATATTTCAGTAGCATATGTTAGCCATATGTATCCTCAAGTGGTAGACAGTGCAATCCCCAACATCCACTATTATTCACAGTCACGCTGCTGAAATAAGAGTGTTTACTTGGAAATGAAGGGACCAACAAATGATATATCTATTATTGAAGACGATAGCACCCCCCTTGAGAAGATTTCTCTAAACATAACATCTTATATCTGTTATTCAATACGATAGCAACCCCCTTGAGAAGATTTCTCATAACACTCTTCAACTGTAGTATGCAACAGAAGTCATCTCCAATGGTGGCCCATGATTTGGACTGTACTAAGTCTTCTTCTTTAACAATGCATGCAACCTTTCCGGATTGACAAGGAATCTCCCAATGTTGCGTTTACAAGTGAATGTTGGAAAATGGTATGGTAGTTTCTACGACTGATATTTGGATGTTATGATTTCCCACTCCTCCAACAAGGTAATGCGTCCCATGAAAGTGTTGATTCCAAATCTTCACTATTGTAGACAACCACTTTGACCAAGCAAATTGATCCTACTCCAAGACATCTGTCCCAGCGGAATCGACCTCCCAAACTGCCAAGGATATCTTCTAAATTGATCCCCTAATTTCCTTGATAATTTTTGGTGCTACTATCACATGCTTCAATTTGCAAAACACTTTTATGTTTTAAGAAACATTATGTTACATTTTATGTAAAGTTTGTAATTAACGACCAAGTGGGGTCAAGGATAATTTAATGTAATTTCAGAATATTTTATTAATAAATAAATGAAAGATGAGACAACAGCTTAGGGAAGTTGTTAAATGAGTGTTTTACTGGTCACTTGATGGAGGAGGCTGGGTTGAGAGCAGATTGACATGTGGCAGCATCCTCAAACTACTTCTAGCTGTTGCAGGTGGCAACTTCCCTATTTTTGTGGTCAAGATTCCCCAAGAAAGTGGAACAAGAGAAGGTGGGTCATTAAGTAAAAACTGACCCAAAAGACCTAGGCATGCTAATAAAACTTCTAATTGAACACAACTGAGGATACTCATTTTGGAATTTGTGATCATTCTGAGTGAATGAAGTGCTCAAGAGAATTCGATGGAGGGGACTAGATGAAGTAAGTTTGAGTGGATAAGTGCTGAAGACCTGAACTAGTGCAACTATTCTAAGCTGAGTTCATACTGCTGCAAGCAGAACTGAGTTACTACTGAACACTCAGTGGAGTTGTAGAGGATTTCTAGACTACATCTCTCACCCAGTACTTCTACCAGGTGGACCAGGAGACAAGCTCGGGGGTCCTAAGAATTGCAATCCAGCTCTTCTCCAGGATTTGGTTGGGAGTAACAGGTTCCTTAAGCTGTTGTCACCTCATCTATACTTCCAGGTTTTACTTGCTTAGTACAGTCATTTAATTATTTGATGTATCTAAAAATTTTAAGATTTATCAATGATGTAGTATATTTCTGTTTTTATTTCTGTTAGGGATAGATAGAAGAAATGCATATGCCGTGAAAGTTAGTAAGTTTTGAACTAGCTAGATTAGGGTAAATAAGTAGAGAAATTCTAAGTTAATTGATAGATATAAAAAACACCTAACCTGTATTTTTCCACACCTTTTGCAAGGTCGTATTCTAGTATAGCAGGATAATTTACTTTCAAATAATGGATTCAAATAAAATATGTATGCAGATGAATTGATTATATTCTATAGGATTTCTGTATAAATTGTTATAGGTTTTCTTTTTTACTTTATTTATTTAAAGTACCTAAATAAATTAAATAGAGACAGAGGAAGAATCCTAGATACTACACACTAGTCTGTGTAATATTTTACACAGTAAAACCAGAAAATTTCTATACTATAAAATCTAATATCTTAACATAAATAGATAATATAGAAATAGGAAAACTATTAAGATTTAGTTAACTTAACAAAGACAGTTTATAAGGTTAAACAGTTACCCTATTAATACACCTAAGTGAAAATGCAAACTAGGGTTAAACAGGAAAATGAAAACTAACTCTATAAATATTTAGAAAGGATTTAGAGTTTGTAAAAGAACTAATCATTTCATAATAAAGTAAATTCACAATTTATAAATATCAAAACCTAACAGTATTTTCCAAAATACAGAAAAGAGGTTAAATGATTCAATAATATCGTTTCTCTATTCTATTTCCAGAATTCATTTCTGAATTAATAATTATGCTACTACCGAAGTATTCCGCTGTCAAAAGTTCTCAAATCATAATTCTTTTGAAGAGAAAACAAAATTAATTAATAAACTACTTAACCCTAAACCATCGAAAGGTAAATAATAATAAAAATAGCTAACATAAAAACAATATATAAATATTAACCAAACAAAGATACTGTTAATTTAGCTTTAAGCTGTAAGAATTCTTTTAATATAAAAAACAAAACTGAACAGACATAGTCTCAGCCTACGACCTTTTACTTCACCAGTCAAGGCTTAAAATCCTGAGTAAAAGAATCTACATTCAAACAGAGTTCACTTAAAAACCAAACATTTGTATCAACTATAAAAACCCTTCCAAAATGAAGTTCCGCAAGAACAACCTTCTGGATTTTTAAAACATTAACCAAATCCTTTAATAACGACCCAACGGCTTGTTCAATTAAAATAACGACTTAAAGCTAGTATCAAACAACATTACTATAATTCAACTACAGCCAAAAAGGCTAAAAAATTAATTCTTTAAGTCACGACTATGAAAGCCTATATCCTTTCTTTACAAAACAACCACTAGGGCTTGAAAAAAAATAGAGCATCTAAACCACCACAACCGAACCAGTAACCATCAATCACGCGGGAGGACCTTCCTAAAAACACCATACAACAAGTGCAGGAGAACCCCAAGTGAAACCGAGGCTTATCGAGGTGGATGCCCCAATGGAAGCCTGTTGGTGGAGTCTTTAGAACCGAACTTTGTCCTTGAGATCCTGCACAAAGCAAACCCCTTTATGTTAGAGACATTTATTTAAATAAATAAAAAACTTTCATTTTGCAGAAGAAATTATTTTACAAGTTCGATTCTTACCTAAGGGAGATTGCACAGCTGCCTTGACATGGAGAGCCAACCCGAGCCTCCTTCGGAGCCCTGACAGAAGAACATACAATTTGTAGGGTTCATTTGTGAAGTCCCAAGCCACGACGAGGTAGGGGTCAAACCCACGATAGGAAACAAGTAGTAAAGTAAAGAACTCAGCACACTCTTCAAGCAACTCTCTTCATACGGTGTGAGGTTTAAAAGCACTCACAGAGTACAAACTCACATAGTAAAATTGACGGCGAAGACAACCCAACCTTCAACACTCTATTTCGATAGTAAAAACCACCTCACGACAACAACAAGCACCGTGCTCACTTTTAATGCACCAGAACTTGAAGGACAAACTTGTAGAGGTTAGGTAACGACGAAGAGAAGCACTTACAACGTTATGGTAATGGGGATGGAAAGCTCCTACGCAGAAGAAAACAATGGCCACACAAGAATTCAATTTGCAGAGGAGATTGGTATGGCATGTGTGGAATGGTTGGATAACTGATAACAAGCATGGCGGCCATGAGCTCGCAGCTCGACCACCTCACAACAAACACAAAGAACAAAATGCAATTTTTTAGGGTT
This sequence comes from Pseudotsuga menziesii, assembly GCA_001517045.1. NCBI lineage: Eukaryota > Viridiplantae > Streptophyta > Pinopsida > Pinales > Pinaceae > Pseudotsuga > Pseudotsuga menziesii. The sequence continues at coordinate 126,905 of LPNX010792606.1, read as the reverse complement.
AGAAACAAGTTTATATGGCACCTCAAGGTCAACAAAACCTAATCATTTGAAAACCAACCACGTGTCCACCAAATTATTTGTAAATTATGAGTTTCATGCTATAGTTCGAAAGTCTTGTTTAAACCTGCACAAATCATTTGTTTTAAAAGTCAAAACCTTATGATAGCCTATTTCCATGATTTTCATTTCTTATGTTTTGATTTTGTTTATTAAACCAAAAACATCAATGTGGAAAGTAATCCCAAAAGACTAGGGTCTTATTCATAACTTTAAACTTAAACTTTTGCATATTTATGTTCTTCTCATTTTTAAATAATGTTTTCTATTGGTATTAGTAAGGTACAAACAATAGAGGATGAACCAATATTATATAGAAATATTTAACCATAGATATCCTTGAGCTAAGATTTAGTCTAAGCATGGATTTAAAATTACAAATATATGCTTTGTCAATAAAAACTCATGTAAATGAGATTTCTTATACAAGAAAATTAAATACAAATACTTGATTAAGGAGGATAATTAAAATAGAATAATTAAGTTTTGGAAAGAACTTGAATAAATATAAACAATACTTTATACCAAACACTAATGATAAATACATAGTTTTGGTCACAAGCATGTTTAACATATGTTTTAGTTTATAGACTTCTTAGGTTACTGTGCTCTTAATGGCAGAAATAGGTCTCTCCATAATACGCACATTAAAAATTAAATACAAGTCAATAATTGAAAACATAAAGAGGAAAGTTAATTGAACAAGTACTGTGGCAGTAAGCATAACTAAACTAAACCCATTCTATTACAATAGCGTTTTACAAACATTTATGCAGGTTTATAACAATAAAAATATCAACAATACCTCTTACAGGATCAAGCTGCAAAACAAACAATTTAACTAGCATTTTATCCTATGCTAGTTGAGTGATATTCTCGATCTGGAATTACTGGTAACAAAACTACTTACCTGTATCGAACCTGTAACATAAGCATCACTTCATTGCATTAGCGGTAAGCTAAGTCAGCCCCGATCTCAACTAAGGTCTCTCCTACTTGTCAGAAGACAATAAAAACACACTTATTATCAGGTTTAGTTGTAGTTTTCTTTCCTGTCCTTTTCAAAACATAAACTGCTGAATTTAACATCCGTAACATAGTACTTCAAATATAAATAAATAAATTATATAGAACTAAAGAATTACAATGCTCAATTCTAAATACTACTGTTTGAGTAACCGCTAGCAGTCATTGGATTCTTAGGCGGTAACATCTTTGAACATTTTATGTTACATGAAAAATTTTAAATTTTTATGAATTTTTGGGTTATTACTGCTACTGTAGAAGTTTTGGCCCCCCTCTCTATCATTGTTCTTTGCTTAAATTCATCCCTTTGCATGGGTAATATCTACATCCTCTCAGCACACAAAATATCCGTTTATTGTGATGCTCAGCCTCCCTCTTGATAATTCGCCCTCCAATAGAGACGTGACTTGGGATGGATTTAGCTTCTAGGGATGAACTCGACCCACTATAAATGCCTCTCCCAATTTTGAATCTGTCCCATTTTTACAATGATCTCTCCTCCAACGAATTCAATCGGAATCGATCCTTTCTTTATGGTCAATGCGGCTTCAAAAATAAATTTGACCCTCTCTTGCTCAATTCGGTTCTCCTCCAAGCCTGTCGATCTTCTTCACGCAATTTCGAGTTCTCTTCCTTCAGTAAGTGTGGCCCCACGATGAACCTGACCTCTCCACAATTGTCTCCGACCCTCTTCCAACTGCTTCACATCCTGCAAACTCGCAGCCCCTTTTTCCTTGCTCGCGATTTCTTCTATGATTTCTCTCGATCACAAGTCTTGACCTTTTGCTAATGAACTTGTGACCCCCTTTTTTTTGCACCAGCTATTCCTCAATGCTCTAGAGTTCGGTCCTCTGAAATTTCAAGCTTTGATAAATCTAATCTCACAGGGTTGATTCGACCTCTACAGGAATTTGGCCCTAGCGAACTTGGTCTTCCACAAGAAATTGGCCAAGCAAGAAGACAATGAACTGAAAATGTCAAATGAAGCTCGGTTGGAAACTATGGGTGCATTTCCCATCAGGATGGCAAGTTCACCGACTCTGATTTTTGAAATTAAATGCAGACGTGAAATGGAAACCATGAATAGCTTCCCATTCAGGCTGGTAGGAAAACCAACTCTGATACCACTGTAATATCTCGCATTCGGGATGGTCACAAAATATATGAATTTATCAACATTAATCAATTTTACATTGATTTATAACTTTCATAAGCAGTATGTATTTTCATAGACATTTCGTTAAACACTATAGAGACATTCCATGACACATCATAATGGACAAATAATATTGGCACCTTTTTTATGTCTGATAAGAGTAAATAGTACAATAACTGTGGTTGTGATAGCAGCTACCAAAAGACATTCAACAAGAACCTGGAAAAGATCCCAACTCAAACTATGAAGCTCCAATGAAGACCCTGAATGGATCCTCCCCCTTTGTCCAGCTAGGGTGGATCCGTCACACCACTTAAACTAGACCAGAATGGATGGATGGAGTTTGCCAACCCCAAACGAAAACTCTAGGCTAACCCCTAGACGATCCCAAGAAAAAATCTCCAAATATTCAAGCATGTCCTTTCCATTTGCCTCTGCCTCCTTTTATCCTTGAAAAGTCTACAATAGCATGGGCCAATGAAAAACATTTTCTATTTTCTCCTTTTTCCCATACCATAGAAAAATACTATAGAACACCAGAAACCATGCACTGGGTAATTATTGCTTCCCCTTAGCCAATAATTATAAATTTTTGAGCTTTAATAATATTACTGGCTAATTTCCCCAATTAAATTATTTTATCCTTATTTGTCACCATTAATAAATTTTCTAAATTATTCCTAGGTGACCTTGGTCTATTTTCCTTAGGACGAAATTGGGAACAAAGATGGGAGGCCTCCTCGAGCGAATTTTTGCAGAGAAAGCACCAGGATGGGCCTTCAAGACCCCTTTTGATAATATTTTCAACAATTAGAAGTTTGTTGTGAACAAGCATCCATAAGAAGTGATTAATTTTGGGGATACATATAGGGTTCCAAACATTATTTCACTCTTTGGAGGATGAAGTATGAACCCCCCCCCTCCAAGAGTTTATACCCTTCCTTAACCATGTAAACTCTCGATCGTCCCCATCCTCTTTGGCCCTTTTCCTTACGGTGGATTGGAGATTTCCCATGAAGTTTAGAACTTAAGGACAAATATTCTTGTTATAATGGAGCTGGGGGATTGAGGTCTTTCCAACCTTTCCATTCTCCAGAATCAACCCAATCTAATATGTTGAATAATGTTATTAAAATTTTCCATAACATCGAATGATGTAGCTCTTCTAAATTGGGCTCTGAGGATAGATTGGGCTGATCCCAAATTTTGTCTTCCCATATCTTTATTTTCTTCCCATTCCATGAGATACAATAAACCATGTCTTTAATAAGATAAGATGAGGGTTTGCGAAGCTCCCATATGCGAGTACCTTTCCCTTCCCACCTGTGTTTTTTCCCCTCGATCATCCTCCACACCAGCTTTGCATCCATTTCTATATTCATGATCCCAGGGTCTCTAACGCCTAATCCTCCATTTGTCTTTGGGATTTTGACTATATTCCAATTGGCAAGGTGATACTTTTTCCCTTGATCTCTCCCTCCCTGCTAAAGAAATTTCATGATTTCCACACTAATGTTGTTCATAACATTTTTGGGTGCTAGGAGGGTAGCACTGAAAAATATAGGATAGGAGAGGACCGATTTGATAAGAGTCACTTTTACTGCTAAATCAAGCCATTTCAATCCCTAGGACTGAAATTTTTTCTTGAGCTTTTGAAATATTGGATTCCAAACTCCATAGTTGGAATTTTTCGTGGAGATTGGAACACCTAAATACTTAAAGGAGTTCCAATCCTTCTCGACCTTGCATCTCATGGCGAGAGAGATTGATCTTAAGTTTTTGGGGTTACAATTCCACCCACAGAGGCCATTTTTTTCAGAGTTTGCTTTTCCTCCTGAAGCAATGAGGAAGAGATCCAAGGATCTTTTGAAACCTCTCACTAACTGAACAAAGGAACTTTCGAGAAAGATGGTGTCATCAACAAAATGGGCATGGTTTAATAGATTGACTCCCCTGGCTATTGTTAGACCTGGGATGGATCCTTCCATCATTTGTTTGTTTATCCTTTTGCTCAAGGATCCCGTGACAAGAATATAAAGGAGAGGGGACAGAGGAAATCCTTTTCATATCCCACGATACATGCTAAAAAAATATGTTGGTCATCCATTTACCAAAGGGGCAATCCATGGGGAGCTGATGCAAGATTTAATCCATTTTACAAAAAGATAATATAACCCAATTCTACCAAGAACCAAAAAAATGATTTCATGTCTAACTCTATCAAAGGCATTTGCTAGATCTAGTTTTATTGCCATACCTGCTTCTTTTCTCTTTTGACTGGAGTGGATTGCTTCCTGTACCATGATAATAGTATCAAAAAATTGTCTCTCAGTAATGAAGCCACCTTGATTTTATGAGATGAGCTTGGGAATGAATTTTTTTAGCCTGCTGGAAATAATTTTCATGAGGATCTTGTAAGATGAATTGCATAAGAAAATTGGCCTGAAACGATTGACAGAGGAAGGGTTTTTTTCCTTAGGAATCAAGGCTATAAAGGTGGAGTTTGTGGCTGCCCCTATTCTATATTTTTCTCTAGTCTAGTTGAGCATTCTAATAAGGTATTTTTTGATGAAGGCCCAACACTTCCTATAGAAGTTAATCCATAAACCATCCAATCCTGGGGCTTTATCTAGATGTAAACCCCACACTGCCTTATGAACCTCCTCCTATGTTATGGGTCCATGCAAGAATTCATTGTCTTCTCTAGTGATTAACGTGGGAATATCCGTGCTCATCTGCTCAAGGCCTGCTATATTATAATCCTCCTCCTCTCCATATAAATTCTCGAAGAAAAGTTTTACCTCTTCTTTTATTTTTCTTTGTTCAGTAATTTGATCTCCGTTATCCTTGACTAGCTCAATAATGATATTATTCCTATGCCTCTCCTTGCATTGATTATGGAAAATTTTTGTATTCTTGTTCCCCCCTTTCAGCCAGAGACTTATGGACCTAAGTCTCCACTCTTCTTCTTCTTTATTGGCGTGGTCTTGGCATTCCCTATCCAGATCCTTTTCTTGTCTTAAATTTCTTTAGTTATTTGTTCCCCTTCAATTTTTACCTGTAGTTCCCGCAACTCTTCCAGTTTCTTGTTTTTCCCTTTCCTTAGGTCTTGATAGTGCTCCTTGACCGACTTGTTAGGGATTTTTTGAAATTTTTGAGCTTGGTTTCCCAAATGAAGCTTGGGGGCCCAATTAGATAGGTGTTCCAAGAGTATTTAATAATGTCTATCACTCCATCGGATTTCATCCAAACTAGATTAAAAAGGGAAGACAAGGGGCCCAAATTCATAGTCGAAGAGAAAAATAAGGAGCCGGGCCTATGATCTGAAACTACAAAAGGAAAAATTTTGGAATTTGGAATGAGAGGTTTATTAAGAAAGAAGGCACTTACCAGAAATCTATCTAGCCTAGCGGTTATGTGATCGGGCCCTGATCTTTTGTTGTTCCAAGTATACTTCCCTTTCTTTGGCTTGATATAGAGTAGGTTTCTATATACCATGGGATCTTCAAGTCTATCTCCAAAAGGGTCACAAAATTTAGAACCACCCCTTCTTTCCTCTGTTGAAAAAGTGACATTGAAATCCCCTGCAATAATGAAATCAACCTGCGACTTCTCATCTCTTTGCAGCTCCAAGGAATTCCGTAACTCTTCTTTTTTTTTCCATGAAGTGTCGGTCCATATATGTTACCTTCCCCACCTAACTACTTTACCTTCACCTCTAGGCCAAATTTTATTCATTAGATCCCTACTATATGATTCATGCATTTTTGTCTATTGGAGCAAGAAGATTGTTGCAGATTCTAGTTTTTTTATTCTTTTTAGTGCTTCTATCTTTTGTTTCCCCCCTAATCCTTTGCAATTCCAAGAGACTATTTTCATTATTTCCTCTGATTAGGTGGGATGAGCTTATCCTTCTTGCCCTTAATGGTTCCTTGAATTTGCTTTCCTGATGGGATGATTCTGACATGTTGATCTAGACTAGTTTGCTTACTTGCTTTCTTCTCACGAGCTGCTTCCAGATCTCTGATGGTTCTAATTAATTAACATAAAAATAGAGTACCTACTTTATTAAACTAAAGAACTAAATCCTTAAAGAAATTATTATAAAATATAAACTAATCTAAATTATAAAATATGGATATTTCAAATAAAAAAATTCAAACTAAGTTCTAAAGTGTCAAATCAAAACTTTGTATTAAAACAAATAAACAAACTATTTTTGGAATAAACAAACACGAATAAACAAACTGCTTTATATATACATTACTTATTAAAATAAACAAATAGTTATTAAAATAAACAAACACTATTAAAATAAATGATGCTTATTATTAAAATAAACAAATTGTTTTAAACTTCATTTAGAAGTGGGACCGTATGGAATTTATAATGGGTTTTGAACTTTCAATGAATGAATTCAAGAATAAATGCAAAGGTTTTATTAGAGGTTTTAAACATCAGAAGTCAAAATTCATTTGGTAGAGGTCGATTCTAGAAGGAAAGCGTTTAAACTAAAGCGCTGATCAAAACAATAATTGTATTACACAAAATTAAAAAAATAGACGGAAAGCTATTAACTCAAATAGATAAAATGTTAATGTAATGAACAAAGAACACTTAAAATAAACTTTCACTCCAACAATTAATTCAAGCCGAGTAAAATCTGAAAACTAAATTAAATTAAATTGACATAACCAACCGTAACCCTAATGCTAGAAAATTCAGTGTCAAATAGCCGAACATATCTCCCAATTGGTTGGGAAATTTGACAAATCACTTGGGAACCATGACACGATTAATAATATCAACGACATAACCCATACTTTTTATGTTTTTAAAGTGCCATATAAATTGATATATTTATGTGTGGATTTTAAATATTTGTTACACCATACTTTATTGGAAGTCAACTTTATATCCATTTGAGTGTATAACCAATCAAATTTAAATAATAAATAAATGTTTTGGTTACCATTAACCAATCAAATTTAAATAATAAATAAATGTTTTGGTTACCATTAGCATATTTCTCATTAAAATTTATTTATTTTTTATAACTAACATTAAGTTTTATTTATAAGTATTTTAAAATTAAAACATATTTTCAATAAAAAGTAAAATAATTATTTAACTGATTTTCCTTTTTAACTATATCTGCATATGGAGATATGCAGATATACGGGACCAACAAGAACTAAAACCTACAAGAAATATGTTCTAATACATTATCAATCCCAATGCAAAACTCACTACTAGAAGAAGGGCTTGTTCATAATGTTTAATGTTTGAGAAATATGATATTTAATACATAAAAAATAATAGATTAGACATCTTTTATGTTTATGGGTTTTAATTAACAAAATAAAGTAAAAGATAACCCTTTTGAATATAAATGTACTAAATCACGGGTAAATGGGCTGTGAAATTACTGAAAAATAAAGTCATGAAAAAGGACAATGTGTGGACCCCTTCAGGCCCTTAAATATTCATTGTTCTGCAATGCAAAGGAGGATGAGGGAGTTTTACCCAAACTGGGACGACAGAAGGGATGTCCTTCTCAGATTGAATGACAGGTCCCATTTGTTGAGATACATGCCTCTTGGTACCATGGAATAAGGTCCATTTCGGAAGATGAGATCCCGATCTTCCTTCTTCTCAAAGAGAAAAACAAAAAAACCGCAGAAATTTTGTTGGACTTCTCCCTCGATCAAAGGCCTCTAGTTTTTATTTAAGCAGGTTTGTATGGCGCAAGGGGATGGCCAAATACCTGTAAAGTGCCCTACCAACCCTTTCTCAGAAAGTGCTACAACTTTGTATTTGGAGGCGACTGAAGAGAGTTTTACATCCGAAATGGTTGCTTGCTTAACAAACTTGCAGTTTTGCATTTCCTCCTTACTCGAGGCGGGGATAAAAGCCAGTGTTTTTTTAAGCTTTCATCGAAGGACTTACGCCTCACGATCGAATCAGGTTCCAGAGGATGGAGGTGCATCCATTGCAAGGAACCTCAAACCCCTAGAAACCCTAGACTGCTGCTCGCTCTATCCAAGTCGGTTCACACCCTTTGTCTACAAAACATCTATGAATAATGAGTATTTTTAAACGCTGGTAAGATGGTATTGTGTTAGTATTTTAAGTAGTGTAATTTTTGTGGTATAAGATGATATATTGATATTTTGTGGCTATTCTAAAAGAAATACCAATAATGATTATTTTTATAAAAGCCGATAAAATGGTATTGTGTTAGTATTCCAAGTAGTGTGAGATTTGTGGCATAATAGAAGAGATGGAAAATAAAAAAATCATTGAAAACCTTAACTATTTTTAACTATTAGTTCTTAATAGAGTGTTTTCAACAATAGTTTCACTTAGACTTACTACCTAAAGACAAATTATATATGAGTTAATAAATGATGTAATAATACTATTATAATTTAATTAAATTTGTTAAATTAATTTAATAATAGTATTATTTTTTGACTATACAAGTCTATATTTAGCTTCATTTTTCTATGTTCATGTTATCCATATCTTATTACTTATGTGCATTTTCCTATGACAAAACCATAACCATAACTAATTATGAATGTTGAAGAAATATTAGTCTATTGCTAGCAATTAAAAAACCATGGTTCCCAATAGAAGATATCGACTTACCTACATTACAACAGCAGAGAGAAAAGTGATTGCTCTAGGATTGCATTGTAGAGAAGGACGATGTATTAGAATTGATGGTATCGAGAACACATCATCAAAGGTGGGTCATAGAATAACATGTGAGGAAGAATATGCCGAGAGAATCGATGGGAGAAGTTTGACAACATATCAGAGCGATGATTTCAAAAAGACCTCTTTGGAGGTAAGATCTCCATAAACAAATGGGGAAGATATTAGGCCATATAATGTCATTCAAGTCATCACTGATAATGTTGCTAATTGTAGGGCAACATGAGCAATAATTAAGGTTAAGTATCCCAACATATCTTGGTCAGGGTGTTTGATTCACACATTGAACCTTTTGATGCATGGTATAATTAAGATGAAGGAGCCTAATTACTGATGGATTGGTGCCTTGTACAAGAGAGGTAAGAAAATGATAAAAGGTATTACCAATCATAGCATGGGCCACCGCATTTTTCACAATCACTCTAGGTTGGAGCTATTGAATATTACAAATACTAGATTTGATAGCTACTATCTTACCTTCAAGAGGCTTTTGAAGGTAAGAGAGGCATTGGCTAGTATGGTCTCAAGTGATTCAGGACATGAATTGAAAGATAGAGTTGTAAGCACATCTGATAGACATAAAATTTAGGAGCTGGAGGACATCGCTCTTGATGGTCAATTTTGGGCATAGGTTAGGTATGTTTTGCAGTTCACCAAGCCTTTTTATAGTATGATTTTCTTTGCAAATACAAATCGGTCAGTGATTGGGGAGGTGTATGAGCAAATGGATAGAATGATTAGTCAAATAAAAGACATTGTTGAGCAAAGAGATGCAATCTTGTATGACCATATTATAAACATGTGGACAAAAGGTCGGATAATCTAAATGTTCCACTCCATGCCCTTGCATAATGTACCTACCCCAAAATATTTTTCTCCATCTTGGTTGGCCCAACCTGCACCTGAGGGTGGAGTTAGGAAAAAACCACACACGGATCCAAAGGTGCAAAATGGGTATATGATTGCATCAGAAAAGTTGGTCCCTGAAAAGGAGGAGTGTGCTCAAGTACAAAGTGAATTGATCAAATACATCAGTGAAAATGGAGTCTTTAGTACTTTGCTTGCAACCAAAGATCTAAATAGGTTGAGTTCTATCCACTGGTGGAACATGTGGCGCCACTACCACATATTTTCATAAATTGGCGATGATGGTGCTTTCATAGGTTGTTAATAGTTCTTTTGCAGAGAGATGTTGGAGCACCTACAAAGCATCCACAGTGTCAAGAGAAATAGTTTGAATGTAGAACAGGTAGAAAGCTTGGTTTATGTGCACTACAACTTGAGATTGTTGTCCCATTATTGGACGTAGAAAAAAATGATAGAACATATTTGACTTGGGATAGAAATCCAGAGGATACGAATGTGGAGGATGAAGCCCTAGCATTAGAGTGCTTGGAATTTGAACTATTGGGTGATCAAGATGGTGATCCAATTCATACAACAAAGATGCCACCCCTAACCACCAACAAGTTTCCAGAGCAGGAGTTTTGCCTTTATCTTCACAATGTCAAGCCATTCGTGGGGGGCATTCATATTCTTCTCATGTTCCCTAATCACTTCCATCAACCCCTATTCCACCTATACCATGAGAAAAGAAATTGGAAGTTTCTCGTGGCAAGAGGAAAGATTAGTATGTAGTATCATGGTACTTTGTATTTCATGTTTATTATTCCCTACTTTGAACTTTGAACTTTGAATCTTGAACCTACCTTTGAAGTTTAAACTTATAAGTTGTTCATTGAATGCTACAACTATTTGGTATTAAATATGATATTATGATGCTTTGTTTCATTTCATTGTTAATGATATCTGTTAGAGTTTGTTGATGGAAAATATTATATTATAAAATTTGAAGGTTGATGTTGTTGATGATAGATGATTGATCATTTGATGGCAATGTTATAAGTTATAGCTCCTAGATGATTGATGTTATATGTGCATTAAATGGTTATATCTATGTTTTCATGTTTTCTATAACTAATTTAGCATAATACATGATTTTTTAAATATATGTGCATCAAAATATATTAAAATATGTATTCTATAAAAATCGCTCCCAAAACAGAATCTTTTGAAATTTTTTCTTTTTGTTACTGCTGTAACGTCCCCGACCCTCTGACCGGCGAAGAGGACGCTACTAACACCAATCATACGGGCAAACAACCCCATGAAGATGAACATGCATCAATGCTGAAATAAAAAGCTTAAACATAATACATACCAAGATGCATAATCCATTATACAAAGATGCATAGTTCCTCAACATTCAGCGGAAGCAAACATATACATTCCAACATTCAACATGTTCATCATTTCTCATGAAACAGTAGATATAATTGTAGAGATGAAATAGTTAGGAGTACTTATCTTTTAATGAAGAAATCGCCCCGCAACCAGCTACGTCGCTACAACGTTCCACCCAACCATAGGCCAGCGTGCTCATGAATCTCTCAGCAACACTGCCACCCTCGAGCAGGGCATGATTCCTTAAGGAATAGGGGTCAATGAAGGCTTACACATAGCCAAGGTACACAAATCATCCAAACCCACACAATAGGGTTTACCT
>LPNX010792606.1:90664-113925 GCA_001517045.1 Pseudotsuga menziesii | reverse complement strand
CAGCCTCTTTCACTTCACCGTGAATGCTGGACCAATCCCTCTTGGTCATGACACTTAGTGTCTCCGGTCCATTCCAGACCTCTAAACCATGGAGCCTCCCTACACGGTTTTCCTCGGCTGCTAGGAACTTCACAGTCTCACTAGCACCTTTTTCATGAGCCCTCATTCCGAGCTCTCCAGGACAGTCACATGTCCACATGCACCCCTAGGATGTTCTCATAGTCCTCACTCCTAGCGATACCTATATCCAAACATTGAATAGATTCACATGTTTAGTTTATTCTCATCGGTTTTATCTCTAGAACAAGAGCTTAAAACATCATAACCAAATCATATACACATGTACATTCATAAGCAAAATAATCCAATACTTATCTGTATTGTGCGTTGCCTCGTTGGTCCACAGGATCCTGCTTCGCTTTGCAAGCCTTGGGATCGCCTATGGACTTGGATGTTAGGTCAGCACGCAGGCTGCTCCACAACATCAAATAATTAATGTCCAGCCAGTACAACCTCATGTCGACTGGGCTTGGAACTTTACCATGACCATTTCCAGGTCCAGGATCTACTATGGATCCCCAGGCATATAACAACCCAACATACACTTATATAAACAATAATACATACACTTATATCAACAATAATGCACACTTATATCAACAATAACCCTTACTCCGCAACCCCTCACAACAACCATTTGCCTTTTCTCTTTAGGGTGCAACACCCAACTGCATCTATTTAGCCTGTCAACACAAGCAATATAAGCAAAATCATCAACGTTATTGCTCTAAAAATGTAATCATATTTCATATCATTCACTATCAAGTATTGAGACACTAGGAGTGCGTCCACTCCCTAGGGTGTAGTCAATATTGAAAACCCTTTCATGACTCGACATCGAAAAAGTGTGCACCCTTTCCTGGTGTGTGCCATGTAGGCCCTATTCATACTGAAGCAATCGGTCATAATGGAAATAAAATCAAAACATGTTCTGCATATTGAGTTTAACAATTTGACATGTGTATTCTTAGCTAGGGTCACAGAACACTTATCCATTTGCCGATGCAGTATTCCTTCGTTAAGGAGGAAGGGGGCTCCCTTCTCTGAGTTGACAGTCCCTCAATTAGCCATCCCAACTCCTTTTTACATTTCATATCCACACATGTCTTACTGACATAATCAATACCATCTCACTCATGTTGCTTACCAAACATATAGTGCAGATGAGACATTTCCAAAATGTCCAATGGAGTTTCACTCGAAACCCATTTCCAAGATAAGGGAGAACCTTCCCATGAAGTTTGGCTCTTGCAGGCCATCACACATGGTCTTTCTGCAATGTGTACCCCTGGAACATTCATCAAGTAGCCAAACAGCCAATCATTACCTAATAATACAATCCAAATTGATTGTTCCATAACCAAGCAATGACATTAGTAATTAAATTCAATAAGAATTTGCAACTCTGTTTACTACAGAAATTGATTTGCTTAGCAATGAGGTGATCCTCATTTGTGGGTCTCTTGTAAGTAGCACCACTATGCCCATTATAATTTTATGCTTCTAGCATAATATGAATACCCACTTACAATGCGTCCTCCTAACACAATCTTATGCAAGCCAATAGTGATTAGTAGTTGTCAGCAATTTCTTAAATCCGAAATTCACAATTCAAATTTAACAACCCATTATGCATACCAACTATTTTCACAGCCATGAGACTCTTCTCATAAGGTTTGGCTCTTTCACATGGTAGATTTCGGTCTTTGTGATGGTCTTACCCTCGTTGCCATGCTCTAAATAATCTACCTGAAACCTGAGCTTCAATCAACCAAACACTTGGTAAGTCTGGATGCATATAACCTTTTCATTGCTGCAACCATCACTGAAGCATTTTCAGAATTTATAAAATTCAAATACTTCCAGCTGTTAATCACATCAATATTACCAAAACTCATTTACTTCATGTAATCATTATCATACTAACATTTGCAAGGTATAGTCTCATCATTCATGCAATTAAATGAAATGTTTAGATACTCCTTACTTCACAAGCGTATCATTTGTACCACCTTGCTCTTCCATAGAGCATTCCCGACAGCCAATTGGTCATGACTATCCTCTTTATGCACTTACTATCCTGCATTCATAACAGCCTTTGAAACGGCTCCTGAATTGTCATCAATTCATCATTTCAGCCATTAGTTATTCATAATATCACATGCACTCATCTCAATGCATTCATGCAATGCATCCCAACAATTGCACCTATACTTATGCAATCAGTCACTCACACCCTTCATATGCATCCATTCAATGCATGACTACAAGATTCATAAAATATTTTTAATGCATATCCATTCAATGCTACCTTGCATTGATTCAGGAATACTATGCATTCAACATACCATGCATGGCCTAACCATGACTACTTCATATAGGATGCATACTACAGTCAAGATTATCAGTACTTACTTTCCTTGGGCTACTAAGCTCAATCATCATATACAGGCATGACACCTTTCTATATTCAAATATCGACATGGTATGAGGTCTCTTACCTTTACCACTCCTTGGAATTTGTCATAATCAAACTCTTACCTTCATGGGTCCTACTTACACCTTCAACACTACCAATTTAGTCGACATCTTGCAGAGGATTGCTGAATTTGCTCACCAACTTTTGATTATGGACTGGTTGCCTCATCCCTTCCTCCAGAGGGTTTCTAGTCACATTTGTCAGCATCAGCAACCTATTCAGCCAAGTCCATGTTGTCATTGGTTTTTCCACTAATGCCAACACCAATGCAATAACTATCATTAGTGGTTCATTATAAATGTATAATCCTCAATATCCTATGTATGCAAAGCATATCCTCATACATTTCAGGTATAAAAATTAGGAAATGTAGTTATAATCAGCAAGATAAGGTTTAAGGAAACTTCCCTTTTTAAGTCCCACATCTTCGCATGGAACTCCTCTTCCACACAACAGCTGGTTTGACTTCATAGTCTTGCTACCTCTAGGCATGCAATTCTCAGATTTGTCCATATTGACAGCATCACATTTCTTTCTCAAACAATTAATAGTACCTTGCTGCCGTGCATTCAAACTATGGTGATTCTCCTTTGTTCTCTGCTAGATAAGCATTCCAACACCTATCCACATGCTTCATTATGACCTCGGGTGTGAAAACCACACCACTTCTAAAATCAAGATTTTCACCAATTTTAGGCAAAACACACAACTGTATTTTGTTTTGGAGTGCTAACTCTAGCCCTGAAGCTGCTGAAAGACTACTGAGAATTTCACTGAAAAACCCCTGAGATCTCTGAAAAATCCCACTTGAAACCCCAAAACTTTCCTTCATCAAATCGGGCCTCTTCCCAACTACAACTCCGACACTTCGACAATCTAAGCAACAAATTTCTCCGGCGCTCATCGGCAACCCTAACAACAATAATTTCCCACTGCATCGATGGCTTCCTCAACTAAAGTTTTTTCACTGTATCAGCGATCCGACCCACAATCCTTTGGGTGGATAGCTCTTTAGGTAGACACAACTGCGGCCAACAAATCGACTGTGGTTTCCGTAGACAACCCATCGGCGGTCTCATCAACTGATTTCCGGCGATCCCATCCACTAGTGTTTCCCATCGCACTGGCGATTCAAACAACAAATCCTTCTCCGCTGCGTCAGTGACCAGAACCACTATCCATCGGGCGGATAGTCCCTTAGGCATCCACAATGGCGGGCGCACAAACGTCTGACTCCTCCAACTTCCATCGGCACTCAAAACCCCTAAGTGCTATGTGTCAGTGATCGGCAGTTGAAAGTCTTAGCCATTGGAATGCTAGTCCACATGGTAGCTGCAACGGCGGGCAGTAAACCATCTGTGGATTCTGCGGCTAAACAACTCATTGGTGGTCAAAACAACTAATCTCTCCCGACGCATTGGCGGACCAAACAACTAGCTTCTCCCGACCTATTGGCGGTTCGTTCAACTAACTGCCTCTGATGTGTCGGCAGTCCAATTTTCTAATATTTTCCAATGACATCCATCACTTCGGCAAATTTTTTCTTTCCTTGTCTATCATTGCGTCAGCTCCTCAAACAACTAACCTTCACCGACGTTTTGGCGATCTTTGGAAGATCTCCGCCAAAACTGCGACTCTGCCTTCCACTAATTTTCACCGAAACCTTCTCTTCTTTTCCACCGCTGCATCAGCAACCTCATCCTCTAATTATTGG
The DNA here is from genome assembly GCA_001517045.1 of Pseudotsuga menziesii. Lineage (NCBI taxonomy): Eukaryota > Viridiplantae > Streptophyta > Pinopsida > Pinales > Pinaceae > Pseudotsuga > Pseudotsuga menziesii. The sequence continues at coordinate 109,672 of LPNX010792606.1, read as the reverse complement.
TGAGTTACTCGTCTGATTCCTTCCGCTGCATTGGCTTGCAATGGTCTATTATCCCACGTCTGATCGACAATAGCATAACCTGTTAGTCGCCCAGCTTTCCGTAATGGCGGCCAACAATCTCCTTAAGTCTTCTGCAACCATAAGTCTATAAGTCTATTAGCGGTCGAAAGCACTAATTGCTACAGCATCGGAGGGCTAGTTGACTAAGCAGCCGCAAAGGCGGATTCTCAAACCTTTAACTTACCCGATCGGCGATCCGATCCTCAATAACTTTTCGACGATCTTATACTTAAACAAAATTTTCAATTTTTCTTCTCATCAGCTGTCGGAAGTACTAATCACTGCGGCATCGACGGTTGAAGCCTCTATCCGTTGGAAGGATAGTTCGTTGGCTAGCCACAACGACGGATGCTCAATCCACTAACTTCATCCAACGGCCGACGACGCCAGGACTTAGAGAAATTTTTGAATTTTTCCCTTTCGTCTTCCTTTTCGCCGCTTGATCGGCTCAATTCTCTTCTTTTCGTCGGTGAAATAGTTCCGTCAGTAGCCGCAATGACGACCCACCATTTTCGATCGGTGGCCAAATATACTAATGCTTTCCGATTGACGAACTGATTTTGACCGGCATCGATAGTCGGAGCTTTTCCTTGTTGGAAGACTAGTGCTCTAGGCTTCCGCAACGGTGGACGCACGAAACACTATCTTTCATCGATCCAAACAGCTAACCGTGACCGATGTTTTCACCACTTCGAAAAATTTTGAACTTCCTTTATTACATCGAGGGTCAGAGGCCCTACCCATTGGGAGCATAGTGGTCTAGCCATCCGCAACGACGACGCTCAATCGACTAAGTATCGGTGATCCAAACCACTATATTTCGCTGATCGCCAATGGTCTTCACACTTAGACAAATTTTCACAAAATTTTTCCTATCTTCTTTCCACAGAACATAACATCTGTTGGTGGTCGGGACCACTAAGTGCTATGCGTCAGTGAACCCAACAGCTATTTTCAGCTGACGGCCTTGGCAGTCCGAACAGCCAAATTTTGTTGACGTCGAAAGTCAATATCGGGTGTTTCTTCCACTACATCGAGCTGGAGTTTTGGTGGCCTTCGCCTGATCTTCACCAAAACTATGGCTCCCACATCCACTAAGTTCCGCCGGCAGCCGATGAAAACTTAGAAAATTTTCCCGCAATTTTTTCTTCCAACTGTCCTCTGTCGGGTGTGTTTCCGCCTAGCTCTCCGCTGCATCGGAAGTCCTTCCCACTAAGTTTTTCGATGAATTGACAGTTCAGACACTTAGACAAATTTGTGAATTTTCCAGTCATCCACCGATTTATTCTGGGCAGAAGGCAACATGCCCCTGCTAACTGGTTATTCATGGCCCATAGAGGCCCATGCTGCAACCTGCAAGCTCTGTCACTGCATCTTCATGGCCCATTCAGGCCCATGCTGCAACCTTTGCTCTGATACTACTCTATAACATCCCCGACCCTCTGACCGGTGAAGAGGACGCTACTAACACCAATCATATGGGCCAATAGCCCCATGAAGATGAATAGGCATCAATGCTGAAATAAAAAGCTTAAACATAATACATACCAAGATGCATAATCCATCATACAAAGATGCATAGTTCCTCAACATTCAGCGGAAGAAAACATATACATTCTAGCATTCAACATGTTCATCATTTCTCATGAAACAGTAGATATAATTGCATAGATGAAATAGTCAGGAGTACTTATCTTTTAATGAAGAACTCGCCCCGCAACCAGCTACGTTGCTACAACGTTCCACCCAACCATAGGCCAGCGTGTTCATCAATCTCTCAGCAACATTGCCACCCTCGAGCTGGGCATGATTCCTCAAGGAATAAGGTTCAATGCAGGCTTACACATAGCCAAGGTACATAAATCAGCCAAACCCACACAGTAGGGTTTACCAGGTCGTCAAGGAGATAGGAAAGGCTAAATGCTAAGCTGGTGGCCTCAAACACCAGTTTTCTCAAGCATACCCAGCCTCTAATCCCACTCTCAACAGTCCGAAGACCAACCACTGCATACCGCAGCAAAACAACCCATTCACAGCTCTATGAAGAAGGCAAAGCCAACCGGGTGACAATCCCAAACAAAAGATGAAACACAATTCAGGTCCAACCACACTCTGGAGTTGTTCTTGGCCCTAGCGTGGCCAAAACAACTCAACAACAATCCCCAAAAGATGTCTGTTGCCTCAGGAACCAAGAAGCAACCCAAAACCAGGGTGCATCGACAACCCAAACTCACAATGGCAACTATGGCAACCTTACACAGTCCCAAAACAGGGGAGAAGTCTGATTCTCAATCTTGGGAAAAAGGAGGACATAAACGCAGACCACAATCTGATGAGGAAACGATGAGAACCTTACACAGTCCGCAGTTGGGGAAGAAGGAAAAATCCCAGCATAGACAAGGGAAAACTCAGCCAATGGATGTGGAAATCAGCAGTTTTCCAACATCCAAGAGCCCACAGCACACAATTCCTCAATGTAATCACTAAAGAAAGTTGCACAACCAGAATGGGGAAAGAACCGATTCTCCATCAATCTGTGCGTGAGGAAGATTAACCGACCCCTTGCGCGTCCCTGCATGAGAGTGAACAACTCCCTATGCGTGAGGGTGAGCCGACAATGGAGAGAATGGCCACTTCGAGAGAATGGCAGTGGTGGTTTTGCTTGCCAATGTGAGGTCAACCTACTAGTGGAGTGTGCATGTGGGCAAGGATTGACAATCCTGCCACACTCCACTCCCGGCTATAACTGCCTCAACTACTCAACAAAACATTAAAGTGGTAGTTGGATAAGACAAGGAAAGATGGGCAAAGCAAACAGGGTGGTGACACATGGATTTCCCCCCCATAGCCCAAATTTTGACATCCCCCCCCCACCCTTATCCTTTGGAATCATGCCCTTTTCATTTTAACGTTGCACCGTCGTAGCTGGCTGTAGGTTTATTTTAATTGATGTGCGTATTTACATGATGCCAAACTATGATGTGCCGGATAGCATGATATACCATCGGCAACTATCCCTATTGCCGAAACATACACAACCAAATCGATGGTGGGGCTTTTGCCTTTAGCTCCTCACCACGATTAATTACATTATACATCATGTACCTTTAATGCAAACGGGGTCAAAACCGGGGTGTTACAACTGCTTCCCTCTCCCAACATATTTTGCGACCTCCTTTAACTGTGCTTTGTTGTTAATCCTTCAAACTACCTTTGAAACCTTTTCAAAAGGATACTCTATTTGTCTTGTTGTTTTTAAATTAGCTTCCATTTTCCCTAGGAAGAGAATTCATTAGGCTTGTCATCCACATTCTTCAACATGTCATCCATATCCTCATTACTACCGGCAAAGAAGATCGGGATATGTGTCCAACATAGAGGTTTCCAGTATTGCTCTATCAATGTAGGGATCTAATCCTTTCAGAAAGTTCGTCTAAGGGATAAACTATGCCTAACCTTGTTGTAGATTTATCTAGAGATATTTTAATCTCTTGACCAAGGTAGTTCTTCACTTGAAGGCTTAAATATATCACAACGACTTGAGGCATTTTCCCTTGCTAAACCTTTAGACCTTTGTCCTCTCACATGATTTATACAATTGTATTCAACTTTTTCATATCTTATGAAGTTAACGCATCTTCCCAGAAGTATTCTAAGAAATATCCCAAATCTCGATGACTTGTTAGGGTGTAAATGCCCAAAATTTTCCTCCAGTCATAGCAAGAAATTAATTATATTTCCATCTATCATCTATAACTTGTGAATTTTCTTACATTCTTGAGGTTGTGGTTGGTCTTGGTATACATAGGTTCACACTCCCCATTTATATCTTTTAACAAGGTTATGGATACGATCCGCACATCTTCCTTACTTAAGATACAAGGTGTTTTGGTCGATTCCAACCCATTGATAACATTTCCTATTTATTTGTTTGTTCCCTAGACCTACTATTTATTCATTTTTTGATTTGTCGATACATGCCATTTTTTTCCTAAGGGCTAGAAAACAAAAATAGCCAAATTCTTGGATCATATAAATCAATTGGTCAAAAATAAACATTTTTCTCTATATCATCATAGCGTACTTTCACATATCCACTTTGCAGTATTTTCCTTCATACTGGATGACATTTTTTTTAAGAGAAGAAAAAAAAATCATTACAAAATAGTGTTGATACATCTCCGAGATAGAGATGGTCACAGTGTTCATTCCATAATTGTTATTATAAAAGCAAAAATAAATATTATGGATGACATTATAACCATAATATGTTAATATACATGTAGGTCCAAATGATAAATGGAAGACACACTAGACATAAAAGCTATAGCCTCTCATTTTATCAATACAATCAATAAGTTATTTTTCCAAGATGTCTTCTTCTATTATTCAAATTTGCAAGTGAAATCCACCCTTATGTGTACAAGTGCCCCCAAATATTTTGTCTTCCTTTGGCTCTTTCATTGTTTCACAAGTGAGGTTAAAGGTGTTTTATGTTGTCCACCAAGGTTCCATTCTTGTTGTGGTAAGTGACCTAAGAAATGAATCAAGTGGTTGGGAGGAATGATTGTTACCCTCCCCACCCAATATGAATTCTTGAAAGTGACATATTGAGATTTTAATGAGTATATTGTTATATTAAATTTAAGCCATAGAAAATCTAGTTTACCCTAGGTACCATCCTTGGAATGAGGAGAAGTACCTACTAGTTTATTGTGTTATTGGGTTGCTATGAACCGTCTATTAGGTTCCGCATTTTCCCTACTCTTCTAAAGTTTTAATTTTTATTTCTTTCAACAATGTTTTAGGTTATGCATATCATGTAAGGATTTTATGCAGATGGTGTTTTCGCTACATAAGAAATTCATTATGATATATTTAGAGTTGTTTTAAAAAATTTCAATATGATATATTTACAGTTGTTTTAAGAAAAATATGTTAAATGATTATTTTCATAAAAACATATTTTAGGATTTATAAACAACTTCAAGATGATATAGTGATATTTTATGGCTATTCTAAAATAAATATGAACAACTATTAAGGACTATTTTTATAAAAGTTCTAAAAGGTGTGATTTTTGTGGTATAATAAATATGAACAACTATTAAGGATTATTTTTATAAAAGTTCTAAAAGGTGTGATTTTTGTGGTATAATGGAAGAGTAGGAAAATAAAAAAAACCATTAAAAGCCTTAACTATTAGTTCTTAATGGAGTGTTTTTCAACTATAATTTTATTTAGACTAACTATCTTAACGACAAATTATGAATGACTTAATAAACAATGTAATAATCATATTATAATTTAATTAAATTAATAAACTAATTTTTAAAAATAAGATTTTCTTTTGAGTATATAAATTTATCTTTTTGTTCATTTTTCTATATTCATGTTATCCTTACCTTATTATTTATGTGCATTTTTCTATGGAAAAACCAAAACCATAATTATTTATGAATGTTGGAGAAATATTAATCATTTCTAGCAACTAAAAACCCATGGTTCCCAATAAAAGAGATCCACTTACCTACATTACAACATTAGGGAGAAACATGATTGCTCTGGGGATTGCAATGTAAAGAAGGATACTCTTTCTTATTGTTGTGTTAGGTTGAGAGGGAAGAATGTGGTTGGTACAAGTTGGATTATTATGCCTAGAAAAACTACAATGTTAACTCCCATGTTTGAGAATTTTAGGTTGATAATCTAAAATGGACCATTATATATTTTTAGTACTTTGTGGGTGGAGAAATGGGAACTTTTAGTTCGTAAGCCTATTATAGGGTTAATTCACACATTGGTGAGTTGGGTTCTAAAAACTTATGAAGCTTTTTTGAGGCCTTAAATGGTATTTTTGCAGTCAAAATATTACAAACAAGATTTGAAATATCTTTTCGTTGTTTGAAACATCAAGAGCTTTTCAATGGTGCATAGATGATGTAAGAGCATCTGGGTATAGAGTCAGATGCATGAGTTTGAGCACCATTGTTGACTTGAATTGAGAGTTTTTAGGCATGCTCACAACCTCCTACAAAAGTTTTGGGTTCCATTGCATGCTTGGCACATGAATTTTTGGTTTCAAAGAAGAAATCTTAGCTGCTCAGTGAGATATCACACACAATATCAATTGTCCCATGAGAATATTGGGAGTGTGATATCAGAGATGTCACATTGAAAGTGGCTTGTCCGAAGAGTCGAGTGGAAGAGAATGTGCGGACATCCAATGGATCCGAGTTCAATGTATCAAGAAGGCCCGATAGAGTATCACAAAAAATATATCGACAAGGCCTCATCAGAGGCAAGGCATTGGGAGAGGATGTCAATGGAAGTAAGACTAGGAAAACCCAATATATCATCGAGGAAATGGCATAAGGAGTTCCATATCATAAGTTGTTGTGGAGTGTGTATAGCAGAAAGTCGATAGGAGAAGTTTGATGGCATATCAAATTGACAACATTGGGAGTCCCTCATTGGAGGTGCAACATTGGAGAAATGACACAAGAGTGCATGTGGGATAGTCATGGCACGACAATGTATCAGAATCGATGGTATCAAGAATGCCTCATTGATGGTGGTCCATCAAAGGACATGTGAGGAAGGATGTGCAAAGAGAATCAATGGGATAAGTTTGACAATGTATTAGCTTGATCATTTTGAGAATACATCATTGGGTGTCAGATCTTGGGAAATAGATTGGGAAGAGAATGGATGGAAACCTGATGAATCAAATTTGATTGCACAGGGAAGGCTCGATGCAAGAGTGTCGATAGCGTAAGAGACAAAGATAAAGGGGGAGGGTGATGGATCATCTTATAGAGGAACCGAGTTTCCTGATAAATACTAAAAGGAAAATAAGGAGAGGTTTGATGAAGCAAAAGGACCTCGTTGCAATTATGATCTTGAAAAACCCTAACCTTACCAAAGAACCAAGTCCTAAAACTCCATAAGGTATATTAGATTGTATTTCTTAGTCATTTCTTATTTATATAACGAATTTAGGTTTGAGGATAGGAATTACTTGAATGCTTGATAGTTATGATGTTAATGTTTCTCTATGGTTCCATCATTAAGCAAACATTTTGCAGATCGTTCTCCTAGAGAAGTCATGGGTAATATTGACCAATGCTTGGTAAAGGATGGACCCATTGTAGCCCTAATTAGACATGGGTAATATTGACTTTGTGTATTGAGGATTGCATGCTTAGCTTTTATCTAGTCATGTGGATTGACTATGAGTGTCAGAAGGCTAGAGGTCACATTGCATTCTCCAAGAAGGAGTACTCCGCCTAACAAAGGAAAGAAGCATAATTTTGAGGTTCTCTTATTTTCTTATCTCTCTTGGAAGATTATATATGATTACTAGGGTTTACTATGAAGTAGGGTGAAGCTCTCTTGTACTAGGGATCAACTTCATGTTTGGTATTGTACTTGAATTGGATTGATTTCTTCTGAGAAAATTTTTCTAGGTTTTCTCTCATTTTGGTTTCCCAGGGTAAAATATTTTAGTCTCTTGTGCATGGTTTTTTTTGTAAGCTGCATAAAATTTCATATTAACAGAGGTAAAAAAAAAGAGAGTATAAAGTACCAAAAGCATGCTATGGGGGCCTGATACTATCTGGAAATCCGCCAAGTCTTTCAAAAAATCTAGAATTCCTGTTCAGTTTTTCCAAAATTAATATACAAGCCTTCCTAGAGATGCACCCAATGACCAACATATTACATAATAGGTAATTAAGACTGTGAATGGACATAAAAAGAAAGCATATGTATATCAGAGAGAGCAAAAAAAATAAAAGACACAGAGTGAACCCGAGATGGTCGTGGAGATTTTAGGAGGTAGCTTCCCCATATGTTTCTTATGGTGTTTCCTCTAGTATGGCACCTGTTCCATATTCATCATCGCTCACACGATGTGGTGAACTGGTTGGTTTTAGCTCCAGAAGAGGTTGCACAGTTATGCCACTATTAGGTTCCTCACGAACCTGTTTTGCATGTTGGGTTCTATCTATCACCGACGTTGTTAGCTAGACATTGTCCTAGTGCTCTTGCTCAAGGACCATGGATCTTTCTTCCACTACATATGTCTCACCACCCATGCCATGCTGCTCCACATTCCCACCACCAACCATCTCTTCGTCATTGTGGGCAATGGTGTAGTGCGAGCAACTGAATTTTGCTTCCAGGTTATTCAAATGCTCGCCAGTCTACTTTAGGAAAGTCCTTATGCTCTGCACCATATCTGATGCTCCAATCCATTTATTTTCAAATATTCCATTAACATCCCCATCATGTTCTTGATCATTCAATAGTGGTTGATTCTTCCACTATTTCTCCATGAATCCAGGTGCTCATAGATGACATGGGACTCCCAGTTGTCTATCATGCATCTTACCAGCATTGAGACATGTGATGTGTAGCCATCCGTGGCCCCCAAGTTAACCTTTAACCTAGCACTTCCCTAACCAGTGTTTCCTCTCCTCAGTGTGCCTCATTTCCTTGGCATTTCTGCATGCTATTCAACTGCATGGTTGACAATGGAGAAGACCAACAACACCAGGAAGATAATCAGGATGATATCTTTGAGGTTGATGGGCTCCATATTTCTCTTGGTCATCTTCATTAAATCCTAAGCAGGCACGCGTGAGTGATAACTGTGCAATGAATTCATCTTGGGTGTCATAACCCTCTAGCTCTATGGACCATAGAAACGCTTAAACGTCCCAAATTCCTGCAGGGTTGGATTGATGCTCGCTGCCCTGTGCATTTAATTCTTGCATGAATTGATACCCACACATATCTCCTTTCATGTCAATCATAGAGCCATTCCCAAGTTTCCTTTGCATCGGTTGGCCCATGTGATTGTCATACATGTCACCCACATACATGGGTCTCTTGTGCATGGTTATATTTCAATGATCCTTGTTTTATTTCAGATGCAAGTGAATATTGATTATGAAATGAAATTATGGGATGAAATATTTGTTTGAAGAAACACTGTAAATAATTATCAAGGATTGAAAATTGGATTATAATTCAACATATGAGGCATGATGTTAACAAGATCTTTATATATAATGGATGTTTAAAGCTACAAGGAATAATTATTATCATGATCAAATGAGGAAATATGAGGGTGTTTAAGAAATCAGAAGTGAATTCATGGTGTCCAAGGATGGAATTAATGCAAGAGAAAACCGATTCCATCCAATAGTAATTCGGATTCAAAGGACCAAGGTACACACAATGGAGAAGATTGATGTTTTCTATATAGAAACTATTAATACTTGCTCTAGCAGTATCAGCACTATAACTATCAACATTTAACTTTGATTCCATGTAATTATGAATCCCCTCATGAGGTGTAACTATGTACTGAACTCTATAATTACCACAAATTCCATTTCCATAATCATAAGATTTAGTTTCGAATCTCTTTAATTTTTACACCAAGAAGTTTCATATTTAGTTATTACATATGCATAATGAACACTATATAAATGGGGTATTTTCATCATTTGATGTGGGGGATGGATACAATGTAGAATATTGGAATTTATGGAATAGAAGACAGAATTCCCAATCCTCTGTTCTACAATACTTTGTTGATTATTTTATGAATGTGTGGGTTATGATTTGCGTTGTTTTTATTGTTGTAAAATATACCAACTCCCTACTCTCGGGGGCCCACTCTAGAGAAAACGAGTTGTGTATTTGTAGATAGTCTTTATATATTTTTAGAATACATGTTTACCTATATTTCTTAACTTAGCCATTTCATCTATGTGATTTCATTGTATATTTAGCATTCATGAATTATGTAGTGTTTTATACTTATCATTTCTAGTATAAGTTATGAAATGATTATATGACTATATTCACAAATATAGCAAAAATGAGGGTTAAAACCTGGGGCTATGTTCAATTATTGGTAATCCCAACCGAACTAACTCCACAAAATTAACTAGATATTACAATCAGAGTAGTTTTTGGTTAACTTTCATTTTGAATGCATGAATTTAGTTTTCCTTTACATTTCTACCATTAGAATACCTTGTTTGTTTACTTCTTGTAAGATTGATTTATTTTCAATCTTTTCCTTTCCACAATATCTATTCCATATAGGTTCCATTCATATTATACCAACTAGTCAATTTTCTAGGCGGTAGAGGAAAAGGGTTTCTTCATTTCTTAAATGCAAAGGAGAAGGGGCATTTCCTCTTCTATTTTCCATAGGAGTTATGCTATTAATGAAGGATGGATATTGAGGAGGCCAAATATTTTCTAAAAGAGAAGAACTAGTCAAATGTAACTAAATTCCTTTCCCTAAAGAGAAGTTCACATAGAAACAAGTCGAAGAATCACTGATGCATATTAAAGGAAGCAATCATAGAAAATTTTCTAGTTTTAGAATCATACCAAACTGATTGGGAGAATCAAGAAGTTATGGAGCACATAAACAATTGCAAAATTCCTTTTAGTTTGTTTATCATGAAGATCCAACTCTCCCATTATAGCATAGGGTATCAGGAACACCATTTTCTCCCACTACACACCAATTCAACTTGGACTTTTTCTATACATTTCTCTCCTAAGAGGCTATAAAGGAGATATGTTTCTTGTTTACAGAGGTGATATTTTGGCCAGAGAGGCTAAGCTTCATTTTAAGTTCTAGGGTTGTATTTTATAGGACCAAAGATTCGTTTTAATGGATTCACTACTCATTTGCATAACCTCGTTCCTATCTATTTTTGTTTTTTTTGTCTTCTTATTTTTCCATATATGTTCCTTCCATGTATCACTATGATATGTAGATCAAACTGTTATATATTCAAGGTTAACAAAATCCATATTGTTGTCATTACAAAGAAATAATTTCAAGTTGTTTGAATATTTCCTATTTTGGTATAGTTGCCTTCTGTTAGTTTTGATTTTGTATGAAGTATTTGTGTAATATATAGAATACCGAGAAAGAATTTCAAGTTGTTTGACTCTTTCCTGCACCTTTTATATATATTCAATTTCGTTCTTTGGATTACATGTATGAGTGTTTATGGTGTTGGATTCATTGTTAATTCCTGACCCATACACTTACTTTGTTGGACTCATTTGTTTAATGCCCAAGAAACCCATTTACATGTCATGGAAATTTGAAGACTTCCATACACTCCTTGAGTGTTTGTAATGCTTCTTCATCCTTGGAAAATAATGACTTCCCTACTCATTGTTATATCAAAGATTATTTGTTGCTCTTAGTTTCTTCTTTACATTATCAGATTTATGCTTTACAAATTTGAGACTCTAGTGCCCAATGGAAAGGCCTTTGGTCTGATAATTCGATACTAGTGGTTTAATCTAATATTTTACATTTTTCCTACAACATTTAATATGTCCCTATTATTCAAATATTTCATTTTTTTTCCTTAAAGTTTCAAGATGTTTTTATGGTGACATTGGGTATTCAATTGATTAATTCTATCGAGGGTTACCCCCTCTAGCACAAGATCCATCTTGAGGCCTAAAATGGGTTTTAATATGACTTGGAATACTTCTTAAGCAGTCGTGAACATCTCAATGGACAATATATTTTTGGCGTTGTCACCAAGGAATGGAGGTCGAAATGTTTTATTCTCCTAGAAATGATAATGGCAATGTTTTGAGTCCCGCTGATGAACAAGAGAAGAACGACAAGATGTTGAATCTTTTTTCATGGAGATATTTACAAGAAAGTTTCACTTGGCTACTCCATTATGTTCAAGACTCCAATGACAATAAAATGTTACTAAAAATAATAAATATTTATTGCAACAAATGATTAGGTACATGATGACGAGTTCCTTTCAAGAAATTTTGGTTTTGCTACTCCTCCCCGTATATTTGAAAAATATTTTTCTATATTGGGAAAATCATAGGTTGAAAACCTTTCCTACCTTTTTGGAGAAGAAAAAAATAGTCTCTTCTTGCACTATTAAGTTAGAAAATACCTCTTCATTATTGACTTATGAAATCATGACAAATATTATGCATCATTTCCTTTCAAAAATCCATTTGAGCAAGCCACCCATGTACGAATTCCTCTAATGACCAATCACCCTAATGAGTCCTCTAAGAGGCTACATAGCAATATTTACTCTTGCATTGTAGATAAGTATAAATCCATGAGGCTTCCATCGATTCTCCATAACATGCCTCCAATATATATGAAACCCCTTCCTAAGTTCGATTGAGAGGATGATGTCTTTGCTGAAAACATATGGCAACATTTCAGGACTACACTAATTACTAGGAGATTGTGCATAAAGATATCTTCATGAGGATGTTTAGTCATTCCTTGGAGGGATCATATAGACAACAATTCATATATTTACTAGCTAATTCAATAAGTTCTTGGGTGTATTTTTGCGATGCTTTCTTAGACAAATGGGTTGAAAAGAAAACTCATTATCGACATCTGTCAAAATTTTAATCCATGAAGAGAAATGTTGATGAAAAAATCACAAATTTTAATAGGAGATCTAAATATTTTATCTTGATATGCCAATAGAAATACATCCCTCTAAATATGGTTTTAAGGTTTACTATACAACATCGAGGATCATTCTAATTTTTCCTTTTATCTCAAAGAAAGAGGAGATCCAACTTTGAAATAGTGATGCTAAAAATATAGAGAAAAAATTATGGTCTTATAGGAACTACCTAATCATACAGTGAATGAGGATCTGATCACAAATAAGGAAAAAGAGGAAAAGGGACAAGTAAAATCAAATTTCTAAGCAAGATGTCATTCTTCCTTCAATAAATAATTATCCAATTAATGAAGGGAGGGATGGTTTCTCTGTAAACTTTCTAGGTGATTTTCACAATGGTGATATTGTAGCTACCCTTGATCAATATCTTGAGGAAGATGTTAATGTCCTAAAACATCAAGGAAACATTGCTACTCATGATGATACTGAGGATAATTATTTCCCTAATTATCTAGAAGAAGAACTTGTTTGAGAAGAGCCATATAGAGAGCTTGTGGGAATTTATGATCCTATATGTGTTGATAGTAATAAAGAATATAATCATGAATCAATTGATAAATAATTTAAGCACTATTGTAATTATGAGCATATTCAAGAAGAAAATCTACAATGAGAAAGTGATGTCAATATAGATTTTGTGGCAAAACCAATGTCTTATGAAGGCGTAATGGAGAATATAATGAAAGGTATGGTATGTGCTGACATATTAGAAGATATCGATTTGTCCATTGTTTTATATAAGTGTTTTAATTCACGTAAAGTATTCAGTAGAATAGATAAATAACTTTCTTTTGAATCAACTTCTTATTGATTTTTAGTATGGATTTTTAAATACAAAAAAAATGAATACTTGATCACCCTAGAAAAACCTCAAGATCATTCTTGCCAAAACAACACTTACAAAGATCATCATCAACAGATGCAAGATGATCAAACATTTCATTCCAATCCTGGGAGAATGGATAAAAGGTTATGTCAACTTGCTACCTTGAATACTTATCAAGACCAAGTTGTTAATGAAGATGTACATCAACATCTATACAAAATTTCAACAAATACCATTTCAAATTCTCACTAAAAAATTAGAAGTCAACATATAAATCCTGAAGAAGAAAGATTCATTTTTTATTATCATAAGGTTCTCTTATATATTTTTCACGATATTGTCGTTAATTGGATTGAGTATATCTTATTCAAGACCTTAAATATTTTAAGCTTCACAAGATCAACATTATTTGAATATAAGTACCAAAATTGATTTGGGATGATAAAGTGGATGTAATTTGTGTACACTTTAGCATTGTAATACCCCGGTTGTTAAACCCCAGACGTATGAGCATTTGTTTGTTAATATGATCATGGACTTTGGAATCATTATTGTTATTGTTGTTAAATTAAATAAACAGTTTGCTTAGAAGAGACAATTAAAATTTATGTGAGGCCATTGAATCCATAGAGTGAGGGGTAATGGGGACATTCCTAGAACTCTAGAACTTTTTTTGTTCATCCTAGTTCATATTTGCACCTTGGCAACTTTTAGAGTTGTTGGTCACCCAAATGTTGTACAATGGACCCTAATTTTTATTATTTTGACTACGGAGTTACTATTGCACCTTATTCATGCCTTAGTGGGCCCTCTTTCCTAATCACCCTCCTTGGATGAGAGATACTCTTTTGTAGGCCCCACTTGCACTAAGTTTGCCTCTCCCTATATTTGGGAAGTTGTAAGCTAGATTTTAGCTTCCACCTCCTTGATTTTTTCCTCCACCTCCAAAAGTGTGCCCTTTCTTCCCAAATATAGATGGAGTTCCTTATTTTTGTGCATGCAAGCCATTAATGATCCTATTGGACCCACTCTTACATCCCTCATAACTAATTCCCCCTCCTAGAAATATTCTTGACACCCACTCTTTGGATTTTAGTAACTCCTCCTCATGGTGCTAATTTGGGAAGAAAATATCCTAACTAAGCCACTACTCCACTAATTTGAGTGAATTCTCCATGATGAAGCCTAACCTCACCTCTATATAATTCAAGTCGATCCATTTGGGTTAAATTTGGCCTCATTGTGCTATAAATCCTTGTGCTATCTCCTTATTGAAGCTAATCCTGAGCTTTGGATCACTTGGATAGTGCTATCTTACTATTTTGTGAGTGTTGACAGTATTGAGACTGTGTTGAGACTTAGTGTTTATTGTGGAATCCTATCAGAGAGTTGAGTTCACTCTACTAGTCCAAGTTCTTGTACAGGAAGCTAGGAAATGGGATGGTTATATATTGAGGGAAAAGTTAGGTGAAGGGAGTCACATCCCATAGGAAGTGGAGACAAAAATGAAACTATTAGTGGGAAGTATTATGGTTTCTCGAAAGAGGATTTTCGAGAATTGCTTGACTAAGTGTGCCTCTGCTAGTGGATCTATGGCCTCATCTCAAGGGTGACCTGTTCAAGTGAGGTTTGAATTGACTACATCTATGGCTAGGTGGAAAGTTGTCCTCATGGAAGCAGTTTCCCTTTTTGAAGATAATTATTTGCTTATATGTTTATTCATGTTACTTTATTATGTATATGTAACAGTGGGGGCTTATTTGTATCATATTTATGCTCATGGATTGTATGTTAGTAATTGTATGTAGGATGGATGGCCTTCATACATTTTAAATGTGGATTGATATGAACCTTATCTTCTATTCTTTCTCTTTTTTCTCATGGTTCAAATGGATGTACTTTGAAACCATAATTTCTCTTCTTTCTTATGATTTGAATGGTTATAGGTGGAAGTCATGAGATTCGATGTATTATGCATTTAGATGGTTGTAAATAATAGCCATAAAATATTTGGTATCAGTGTTGGATAGTTGTAGCTAATGTCCATAAATTTGATATGTATTAGTGATTGAAGGTTGGAGGGAGGGAAGCCATAAAGTCTATTTTTTACTAGTAAAATATGGTTGTAGGGGATAACCATGGGATCTGATTTTGAAGGATGTAGATGGCATCTCGTGGATTTGTTTTTCCATGGTTTGTGGACTGCAGATGGTAGTATGTGGATTTGTACTTAATTTTATTATTACTTACTAGTAAACTACACCAATCAATGCACACATAATAAAACTAATATCCTCATACCGATATACAAGTGGATGCTAACAACAATAATTGAATATTTACAATCACGTTTTCAATCATATTACAATCCAATAACTATTATCAAGTACATGGGATAATTTTATGTTTTTAATCATTATATGGTTTATGGAGATACCAATTATTGAGCCTTACTCATGTACAATCAATGTTTACAATCACAGCATAATTGCATTCAATAATATGCACATAGGGGAAGGTTAGGCTTGAGTTTAATGTTATTCATTTCAAAAAGGTACAAAAGTATATATCACTTTAATTTGTTGTTCTATACTGGTCTTATTCCTCTTCCCTAGGCTCCCTAGAGCCTCTAACCTTAATTGTGTCGAGTACATTACAAGAACCATCCCAATACAATGCATCTATTTTTTCAACTAAACAACCTAACACAAGGAAAATTTAAATGTAATTGATTTGGGATGTTAAAGAGGACACAATTTGCATCCACTTTAGCTCCATCCCAATATTATGATCCTAGTTTTTCACTTAGACAACCTAACATAAGGAGAATATAAATGTAATTGACTTGGAATTCTAAAGTGGATGCAATTTACATCCTCTTCATCATCATCTCGATAGAATGTGCCTCGTTTTGCACCTAGGAAAAATAACATAAGGATAATTTAATTGCAATTGATTTGGGATGATACTCTAGGTCCTAAGAGCACCCACTTTGGCACTCAAATGGTAACCATATCCCATATGTTGTAAATGATGAAAATGATGATGTTGAACTAGATGAAAATGACGGTGATGATGTTGTCGATGATGATGATGATGATGGAAATGAATCATCATCATCATCAAAAAAATAATGATCATTGTCATCATCATCATCATGATCACTATAGTCATAATCGTTATCATCATTTCCATCATGATCATGATGATTATTATATTCATCAACATCATCATTTCCATGATGATGATGATGATGATGACGATTATATTCAACATCATAATAATCATTGTCATGGTCATCATCAATACAATCATGGCCCAAGAACCTTATAAGAAAGAGTTGGGGTCTAAGTGAATGATTTATGTCCCCCCAAAAATGGCTCAATACCCAATACACATTCATGTTAATCCAAACCTCAAAATTATACCCACAGGCTTAAGCATAGGCTAAATTTTTAATCTACATGGTCTATGTACTAGTATGGAACCGCATAACCATGAGTCCTTGAAGAAACTGTTAGTGAATACATCATCATAATCATCATCATCATCATCATTCACATCATCATTGTTCCATCATCATCGTAATCATCCATGTCATTCTGAACCTCATTCTCCTTTACATCATTATTGTCATTGTCATTATCATTGTCATCATCACTATCACCATCATCTTCATTGTCATTTCCATTATTAAAATCATCATCCTAATCATCATTTCATTTTCATCATCGTCATCATATAATCACATCATAGGAATTCTCATCATCTTTTTTGTCATCATTTCCATCGGTATCATCATCATTGCCTTTTTCATCATCATTGCCATCATGTCCTATGTAGTAGTATGGAACCTTAAGCATAACCATGATTCCTTGAAGCAATTGTTAAGGAATGCATCATTTTAGTCAGCATATAATTATCATTATTGTCATCATCATCATAATTCTCATCATCATCGTCAACATTCTCATTGTCATTCTCATCATCGTCGTCATCATAATCATAATCATCATTATCATTGTCATCTTATCCATCATCATTGACATTTTAATCATTGTCATTATCATCATAATCATCATTCGTGTCATCATCGTTGTCATAATCATTATTGTTGGCATTGTCATCATCTATTCATAATTACTTTTGGCATAAGAAATATCATCAACCCAAAATATGTGATTAGTGGAAAAGGGTCATGGAGGACACATATGATCTATGCATCATAAATAACAACTCTATTTTGGAATACAATCATCATCATCGTTGTCATTTCCATCATAATCATCATCATTTCCATCATCACCATCATAATAATTCATTTCATTTCCATCATTGTCATCTTCAATGTACTCATTGTCTTTGTCAATACCATCATCATCACAATCCTTGTAATCATCACCATTTTCATCATTGTCATGATCGTCATCATCAACATTATCATCATCATCATAGTCATTGTGAATACCATCATCATTATCCTCATTGTCATCTTCAACATTTGGGTGCAAAACTAGATACAAAAGTGGACAAAAACCTGGATGCAAAAGAGGAGGAAAACATGGATGCAAAAGTGGAAGCAGAGTGGGTGCAAAGTGGGCGTGGAATGGAGCACAACAAAATTGGATGAAAAAAATGCAACCATGGATGCAAAATAATATGCAAAAATGGATGCAAAAGTGGACACAACCATGGGTGCAAAAGCGGATGCAACAAAAGTAGATGCAAAACTATATACAACACCCAACAAAAAATTTGGTGAAAAAGTGGATGCAAAAAGGAATGCAATAGTTGATGCAAACCTATATGCAAAAAAGGATGCAAACATTGATGCAAAAGTGGAAGAAAAAAGGGCACAAAAGTAGGCACAAAATGGGTGCAAATTGGGGTGCAACAAAAGTGGATGCAAAAGTGGACACAACAACAGATGCAAAAAAGGAAGCAAACATGGATGCAAAAAAAATGCAAAAAATGGTTTGCTTATGAGTGCATCCAACGACAAGAATTGACAACATTACCGCTCATGTGTTATAGAGAGGAGATGGTAGAAAACTTAAACTTGACCACCATACAAATGAGCCACAACTAATTTTTAGGTAGACCCAAGCAACGTGGTTACCACTATACTATTCGCTTGAAATGAAACTTCCTTCTACAAGGAAGTGGGTGATACAAAACATTGTAGTCATTGAACTAGCACACTAGTATTGACAAATGATTGTGATGAAAATACAGAAAACCACCCAAAGGAAAGCACTTTTTGGGATTCACAACAACCCTAATAACTCCAAGTAGAGTGGAGAAGGGTTTATTTTAAAGTAACTCCCACCATGAGCTTGGCCAACCTTACAAATCAAGTGTTATTGAGTGAGAGAAACAAAATAAAAGTTGACCACCCTACAAATGACAAAGAACCAATTTTTCAATAGAACCAACAAACATATCATTTACCACAACAATGTTCACACTAAATGAAATTTACATCGACAACTATGTTGGTCATACATATCATTGTATCCATTGAATGTACATATTATAACGTTTTATGAAATAGCCCATGGTTTTACTTACAATATCTAAATTATAAACGAGTTT
>LPNX010792606.1:0-90105 GCA_001517045.1 Pseudotsuga menziesii | reverse complement strand
AAATGACGCATCCTTTCATGGATGGTATCCAAAGTGCCTTTACAATTAATATATATATGGCACTCACTTTGTAATCTTTTATCATCATTCATCTTTAATATTTAATTTATATTTTTAATATGGAATTATTTTCCATTGGTTGATTATTCAATTGGGTAATTATTGAGAATATCCTGATACGGATATTACAGTGGTATCAGAGATATATAGACCTTGGACAACATTATTTACACCTTGTGTATATTTGGGTTTCCAAAAAAAAAAGGACTTTGTCCTTAAAAAATAAAAAAAGGTAAAGTAACCCCCCCCCCGAAAAAAAGAGGTAAAATAAAGGAAAAGAAAATAAAAGTTAAAAAAGAAAAGATAAAAGTTAAAAAAAGAAGAAGGTAAGAGTGAAACCACATGTGGTTTCTTAAAGTGGGTTTGAGTTTGAATTAAAAAGTGCATAATAATAACTACAAAGAAGCAAGTGAGATTTGAACCTAGGTGGGGAAGGTAACACTTATTCCTCTCAACCACCCAATCTACTCACATTTTATAAAACTATTGGAAAAACAAAAAGAGAAGAAGGAAGATTGCCATAAAAAAGGAAAGTTAAAAAAAAGAGAAAACGAAAAGAAGACAAACGTGAAGTAAAAACATAGTCACAAACAATGGCACCTACATATTCGGAAATGAAGTCACAGCTACAAACAACGGTGGATGAGTTAGAGCAATATAAGGCGATCAATAAAAGTATACAAGCTGACATTGAGACGCAGAAGTGGTTGAAAGAGTGGAGAGACAATGAGAATAGTCGCTTATGGAATCAAAATCGACAGCTAGAATGAACCATACATGATAACAAGAAAATGTTATTTGATCAGGATAAAGAAGTATCATGTTTAAAAATTCATAATCAAAACTTAGAAGACAAGATCAGAAAGTCAAAAAATGACAACAAATCACCATATGGATGCGATAAGGAATTAGAAGAAGAAATAAAGCATCTAAACAAACTCATCATGGAAAAAGATGCTGAATTGGCGTAAGTCTGGATGAAGTGAGAAAATCAAGAAACAGAGTTTCGTCATCATAAACAACAAAAATAAAAACTCTAGCAGTAGTATGACAACAATAAGAAGACACATAAGTTAGAACTGACAAAAGTCAACAAGGTGTTATCAAGCAATTCCGAAGAAATTTTCAGTTTAAGAAATCATAACAAGACACTAGTCACAAAAATTAAGAAGTTAAAAAGTAATCGGAAGACCGAACAATCTACGGAAGACATTGAAGGAAAACTTCTAGACAAACAAGAAGAAAATTGTTGTATCAGAAGGCATAATGAATATCTTAAGGAACAACTTAAGAATTCTGAAGATGACAGAAAATCACATGTAAAAGTGATTAAGAAGTTTCAAAATGAAAACATACAGTTAGAAAACAAGTTGGAAAATATACAGAATGAAACCTTAAAACCTCAAGAGATGAAAATACAACTTTATGCTCAGATCAATGTAAAAAAATGACACTCGTAAAAGAAAATGACATTGTCAAAATTCCATATCGACACCCCAACCATAAAAACAGATATTCTAAAAAGTGGGAAATGTCGAAAGATAGTGGTACCAATGTGATCAAATCTCCTAATGACAGATCAGTCATGGAATGCCAACAGTCCACAAAAAATAAATTTGGGATGGATTGATTCGTCCACATATTGGAAGTTTTGCTCAACTCTTAGTAGTTCGTATTGACATGTTTCATCAGCCGCGACACCACAAAAAATGATGTAGAAACATTATAAGGCTTTGAGGACAAAGCCTTTCTAAGGGAGTGGCAAGGTAACAAACTTAAATAATAACAACAAACAATAATAATAATAATAATAATAATAAACATCAACATATATATAAAATAAATAATAATAATTGGTAATGTCTTTATGAAAAGACATGACTCTTAATGAAAGGGTATTCTGCCAAAATATAAATAACGGGCCTTCAATTGTAATTTGGACTTATCTATCAATTTATTCGTATTTTATTATCTACGGATATGTGGGTTATTTCAGAAATTACTTAATTGAGAATTATCCAATTATTCAATTGGGGAATTATTGAGAATATCCGGATACGGATATTACAGTGGTATCAGAGCTATACGGACCTTGGTCAACATTATTTACACATTGTGTAGATTTGGGTTTCTCCAAAAAATAGGACTTTGTCCTTAAAAAAAAGAAGTAAAAGTAACCCCCCCCAAAAAAGAGGTAAAAGAAAAGAAAAGAAAAGAAAAGTTAAAAAAGAAAAATAAAAGTTAAAAAAAAGAAGAAGGTAAGAGTGAAACCACATGCGGTTTGACTCTTACCTTGTTCTTTTTTTAACTTTTCTTTTCTTTTCTTTTCTTTTACCTCTTTTTTTGGGGGGGGTTACTTTTACCCCTTTTTTTTTAACAAAAAAAAACTTCCACGCATCTCATCAATAAAAAAATTGCCACATTTGCATTGGAGATGGTTTCTGATAAGGTTTTCACATGGTTCCTGGGAAGTCTTCCACTTCTAGGACACACTAGGTATACCAAATAGTTCGGGTTTGTGAATACGTTGCATGGAAGGTGAGGAAAAAAAAAGATATGTTTAACCTAGTTGCAACTCGAGGATTTCAGTATTTACCCATCTTGAAGACTATGACGTTTGGAGCAAGGTAGCGCTGAATTTCGATGGGTTCCTCTAAGAGTTTTGCTGCCCGCGATAAAATATTCCATATATGGGGTAGAGTGTTGGTTGTGCACTCGATCCTAGGAGGCATTCCTTCCACCCTCGTTAATATGTAACATTCATATTTGGATATTCTCAATTAAGTAATTCCTGAAATAACCCACATATCCATAGATAATAAAATATGAATAAATTGATAGATAAGTCCAAATTACAATTGAGGGCCCGTTATTTATATTTTGGCGGAATAGCCTCTCATTAAGAGTCATGTCTTTTCATAAAGACATTATTAATTATTATTATTTATTATATATATATGTTGATGTTTATTATTATTATTATTATTATTATTATTATTATTATTTAAGTTTGTTACATTATAGACCCAAACATCAATTGCGATGAAAATCCATGAAAGAATACAAATGAAAGCCCTTTTAGAGAGCCACAACAATCCCCATTACTTAAGGGATAAGTATGAAGAAGATATTATTATACAAATTCTTCCATGATGTGCTTGACCAACCTTATAACTTGTGTTAAAGTGTGATATGGTAGAAAAATGAAATCCAACCATGCTACAAATGAATGACAACTATTTTTTAAGGAGACGCAACAAGCAACTAATTTATCACAACATCATTTGCATAAAGTGACACTTCCATCAGCAAAGATGTGGATGATAGATCAATGTATTCATCGAAACAACATAGAAAGAATTAAAAGTTTTGAGAGGGAAAATGTACCAACTAGATACCCTTTCATTGCTCTTAATGGTATCTCGTTCCACAATGTCAATATTAGAAATTACAGGAACAATAAATTATCCCTCAAGAAGAACAAACAATGAAAATGCAAGCCCTATTAAAGCCCCACAACAATCCCTCAAATTCTAACTAGAGTGGAAATTGGTTTGTTTAGAAGTGACTTTGCATGAGGATCATTGCCAATATACCAATCATGTGTTATAGAATGGAGATGAAAAAAAGTAAAAGCTAACCACCATGCAAATGAGCCACAAATAATTTTCCGGAAGATTCATCAAGCAATCCATTTACCACAACATTGTTCACATAAATGACATTTCCTTTTGCAATGAAGTGGATGATACAAAAACATTGTAGTAATTGAACTAACACTCTAGTCCTAACAAATGATTGTGGCAAAAAACTATGAAAGCATATAGAGTAAATCCCTCTTGAGGAGCCGCAATAATACACTAAACTCCATGTAAAACGGAGAAGGGTTTATTTTAAAATGTATATTGTGATGAGCTTGGATAACATTATAATTCATGTGTCACCAAGTGAGATAGTATGAAACTTGAAAGCCTACCACCCTATAGGGTGTATACAACTGATTTTTAGGAGAACTTGTCACTTAGCTCTTTTACCACACCATTGTTCACACAATGAATTGGAAACCAAGAGGGATGAGCATTGAAAAGGAAAAACCTCTTACGGGGCCATAATAATCCCTTGAACTCCATGTAGAATGGAATTTTTTTTTTATGATTGTCTCCCATGATGAGCATGTCCAACATTATTTATCATATGTTACTGAGTGGATAAGATAGCATAATGAAATCCAACCACGCTACAAATGACCCAAGGCCAATTTTTAGGAAAACTTGAAAAAAAATTGCCCCCCAATCATTGTTCACATGAAATGTCACTTCCACTAGTAAATAAGTGCATCCCACTTGAAAGAAACATTTCCAAAACCAACCTTGCAACTCTTTTTTTACCAAGTTTAGTGAGTAGAAGATATAAATACAACATCCAAACAAATCACCCATGGATAATACTGTTGAAAACTTGACAAAATTCTTGGTTAACACCTCCATTGAGATAAAGAAATGATAACTACAAGACATGCATTGTATCTTTCCAAATAAAACACTTCCTTGATGTGATAGGCTTGGAAAAAACAAGCAATACCAATCCTTCCCCGCACCAAATAACATGGATGCCAAGATGAGGTGCAACTTAAGAAAACCAAATGATAAACAAAATAGAAAGTGAAGAAAAGTTAATAAAAAGAAGACATATGCCCAAACTAGATGTGGTCGATGAAGAACAATCAAAACAACAAAGGGAAGACCAAAGTGACTAAGGAAGAGGTAAAAATGACACAAGGGAGTGTTTTGTAAGAATCCAAAAATCTTTCTGAATAAGGTAAAGTATTGATCATGACTTAAATTTTCTAGGATAATTTGGAATCCCACATTGCCAAGCCACACATACACAAGTAATAAGTGAACAAACTAAATAACTTTGGGGTTTCCAAACTTGTTTGACATGAGAGGCATGGAGAAAATGAGACATGATGTATGCAGATACGAAAAACTTGGGTATACAAAGATCAATCATAGAGAAATAAGGTAGATTCCCAAATGAAACATCAAGTGAATAACAAGTGAAACAAGAAGATAAATACTGAAGTAAGTAGAGTAAGGAAGAGGAAATGATGATAAACGGGAGAGTTTGGTAAGAAGACAGAAATATTGTTGAATGAGGATAAATATTAGTCAACACTTAACTTTTCTAACATTAATTGGAATTCTATTTTGGCCAGCCCATCCATGCACAAAAAATAAGTGAATAAAGAAATAAAATTTGGGGTTTCCAACCTTCCTTGAAATGTTTGGGATTGAAAAAAAAGAGATTCCTTCCTTGGTGTCACAAAAAAATTAGGGTTTCCAAGATAAGTCGTAAGTGAAGAAGGTGGTTTCCCAAAATAAATCATAAGTGAAGATTCAATGAAAAAACAATATAATGACCAAAGCAAGCAGTAAAAAAGAGGGAATGATGACACGAGGGATATTTGGTCAGGGGACAAAAATGTTATCAAATAAGGAGAAGTATTGGCCACCACTTAGCTTTTTTGAGATGAATTGGGAACCAACATTCGAAATCTCTCTCAGCCTAAAGAAACAAGTTATAGACCAAACTAATCCTTCCTTGACATAAGTGGCATGGAGAAAATGAAACACCAATATCCTTTCATTTAACAAAAACTTGGGGATGCCAAGATGAGTTGTAAGGAAAAATGAAAAATTCCCAAATAAAATGCCTTGCGAAGAAAAAGTGAAATGACAAGAGATAGATTGAAGTGATAAACAAGTAAGTGGGAATGACCACACAAATAATTGTTTGGTAAGAAAACAAAATTGTTGTTGAATAAGGAGAAGTAATTGTCACCACTTAACTTTTTTGAGATGAATTGGGAGACAAATTTCGCAAGCCCACTTGTGCACCATAAAGCAGTGAGGAGGTCAAACAAATTTGATGTTACTCACCTTCCTTAACATTAGTGCCATGGAGTAAAAAAATTTCCATCCTTCCACATACAAAAAATTTGGGGTTGCCAAAATAAGTGGCATGGGAAGAATCCAAATAATGTTAATGGGTGTTGTTGGTTGTGGATCCTGATCTTCCTGATTCAAAGAAGTTATTTCAACCGTGTTTGGATCCCAACACCTGACGGGGGTGTCGAGGGGATTTCCCCCTCATTACAGTCACCAGGGGGGTCTAGGGGGAGGCACAACTAGTTTGGGAGCCCCCCCTGGCAAGGGCTCGAGGGCAGCACCCCCATAGTGAAAATTTAGGAAACAATGCCTTGTAAAATTTTGTAATTTCAGAGTCGCGACTTGGTCAATAATGGGTGATTTATAGGCCCATGGTATTTTCCCATGGTATTCCATTTATAAAAGGAAGGCATTGTAATACGACTGTGGGTTGTATTGTATTGTAACATTGTAAAACAATCTTTGTGATTGTGTGAGAGAGACTGTGAGAGTGTGAAGAGGAAGTGCAACGGGGTTGTTGCAGGTTGTATCCCTTCATTTTGATGGATGGTATAACAATGAAGGGCTAGCAATTTTTGTGTGGATGCGGCCCATCTTGGGTGAACCATGTTATATTTGTGTCTCTCTTGTAATGCGTTTAATATTTTCATCTTGTTTAATTGTTATTGCTCCGTGATCCTATTTTTCTAACATGTGTAACCATTTAATTCATTTTTCAAGAATTATGGCTCTATATGCATGAAAATTCTATGTTTTATTTTATCCATATATGTGTCATCTCGAGTATCTGACCCATTGCAAAAAAATATTGTGTTTAGGGTGCCTTAGATTGGGCCAAGCTTGTTGCACGTAAACCACTTTTGGAATGACAAAGAGGGTGGAGTCAAGACAATGACCTCTGTCCCTTGGTGTGGGATGATCACTGTAATGAAATTTGAAGTAAAAAGAAATCGATGGCTTAATAATTGATATTTTCATTAATAATAGAAATCATGATTGTTGCTAGGAATCCTAAATAGAAACAATAAATATAATATCATTAGTAAATACAAGGTACATGTTATTCCTTGGAATGGTTTAAAAGTGAGAGCTCACTTCCTAAGCATAGGGGAAAATGATTGATCCATAGACACTAACAATAAAGAAAGTCCACAAATGCCAAATATAGGGGTCATGAATGGTCCCCAAGTATTTTTCTTACTAGTAATTTTTGTCAATGATTAGGTTGCATGATTAACCTACAATCATTAATTGGTCTAAAGGAGAAACAAAGTGGGGATATTGTTGTTAAAAATAATTAAGCAAGGTATGATTAGTTTATACTTATTGTAAGGTGTAGATTTTATATGACATGTTTCACCTCAATCTCCATCCAAATCACAAAATCCATCATTTTTTTTTGCAACATTTCTTTCTCTACGTGATTTGGAAATCAACCATACTTGTGTTCTTGTCAAATTACAACACACATACAAATTATATATCAAAGATTAGTTTTCACTAGGAAGTGTAATATAATCAAGTAACATATTAAATATACTTACAAGTTCATTATAACATTATTAGGTCATCCTTTACGTATAATTCCTATTTTGCCTAAGTACCCTTTGTATCACTGGGAAATCCTCTTAAAACCAATATTTTGCTTGGTCCCTATGCCTTTCCATTAGGAAAATTGCAGGGATCTATGCCTTTTCTTAAACCAAGGCATGCGGTTATTCCAAAACTTACAAATAAATATAAAAGCACATTAAATGCATGTTCCTAAGCATTATTTTCAATGTTCATACACATGTACATTGTTATAAAAAGCATACTAACTACCTAAACCAACTCCCAATAGTATTTAAGAAGGCCATTTGTTAGATAAGGAGCACCAAAATTATCAAGCACCCTAATGATGGAGGTTGAGAAGCATTTGTCTAATATTTGTATGGTCCTATTTCCCCATCAAAAAACCTAGTTTCTCATTTTTTCGTCCTTGGTCGATAATTGCGACCTTAATTTATTTTGATCATCCCATTACTTTAAGATCAAGTAGTTGGAGCATAACAACTATCCATGAGTGGTCCAAGCTAGAGGAATCTATAATATGGTGAAGAAGGTGCTAGCAATGAAGGATATGTATACTATTAAGTTGTTTCCCATATTTTGATTAATAATAACATGGATAACTCTCTTATCCCCCACTCCCAAACTATGTTTTGATTTATATTTTCGTGAATTATTTGATTGGAGGTGGAACTTTTTTTTGACGATATTTATTTTCATTTAATTAGAATTTCATATTGCATTAATTGTCTTTATTGATGTTTGAATTTTTATGAGAAATATTCCTTGGTTACTTGTGTGTAGGTTTACAATGGATTGAACATACGAATGGAACCATTTTTTGAGATCACAAGTTGCAACAAGAAGGTCAACCAACTGGCCTAAGGTATTCCCCAATTTTCCTTCTTTGTTTTATTTTAGTAATTAATTGTTATTTATTTATTTAGAGTAGTTATTATCTTACCTTGATTTATAAAGGACCTAACCTTAGTTATAAAATTTTTTGTTCTAGAAAACCAACATAGTCTAAGATTAGAATCTTGGTATAGGATCAGAGAGGAAAATATCTGAGAATATTAACATGAAACTAGAATTTCTAGGGAGTGTAAAATCCAATAGTAACAAGAGGCACTTGTAAGGAAAGTACAAGTTACACTTGCGTCAATCACTCGGTCAATTTAAGAAAGTACACAAAATTTCCCTTCTTTGCTTGTTTAATTGACTACGTGTGTATAATGAGAAATTTAGGTGAATTTGGAAAGTTCTTAGGTGACATCATTTCTATCTAAAGTTTCATATCTAGGACTTGGTTCTATGTTCCATACCCATATTTAGAAACCTAACCCACTATTGTTCCATGTAATTGTCTCTCTGTGAAATGGTTGCCTTAGTTTCCCTTCTTTAGGTTCTTTCCTAGTTGACTACAAGTGGGAAGTAATTGTGGTACTTGAGGTAGATGTGTAACATCAACCTTAACTCCTTTGAAGGATGTCTATCTCCACAAGAGTATTTTCACCTTGGATAATTGTTAAGAGAGGGATTCTGTAATTGTCTCCCATTCCTATGTCAGCTAGACTTGGGTTGTCATTAGTATAGCCTAACTTTTGAAAGGTTTTTCTTGTTAAATCTTAAACATCTCATATTTTTGGGTTTTAACACCTTGAAAATAGTCTTTAGGAGAGTTATTTGTTTTTGTTATGAACCTATTAGAAAATTTTTAGTGTGGTATTTTGGCTTGGTGAATATCCTACCTAGGTTGCTTGTTGGTGTTGGTTAGTTCAAAGTGGTTGATTTATTTCTTGGTCGTTATTAGAGGACCAAGGGTCTTTCACTTAAAAGCACAACTCCCTCTATTGCTAGGTGAGGATATAATCCTGGCCCATCTTCCATGAGTCAGAGGAAGAAAATAAGGTTATTTCAAATAATCCCAAAAGGGAAGTTTAGTCATGAGAAGATCAAAATCCTGAGGGAAAAAGTAATTAAAGGGAGTCAATAAGGCCTATTCCTAGAAGGCAACCAATCCCACCTTCCCATGACAATTTTAAACACCTCAATGTTTAGGATATCCATGGGTTTTCATTAACAAATTTCAATCCCCCTTTCATTGAACCTTAGAGTCCTCTTCTCTTTATTGCATTAGACTTATCTCACATATATCCTATCGTACATCTCAACCCTTTGAATCAATATAACATTATGAGTAGCACCACTAATACATCGAGTGTAGGGAGGACTTCCACCCCCTTATAGAATGACTACAATAAGAAAAAACCCTCTAGTGGTCAATATTTCAATCACGGGCACCGATACTCCTATCATTGAGACTCTTATAGAACCTACAAGTTTGGTCACCCTTGTTAGTGTAATTGGTGCTTCAACCAATGCTCCTCAAATTACTGGTCTCTTTTCTTTCTAGATGTAAACATTTAATGTTATTACCCCCTGTCTTTCCCAACTTGAATGTACCAATGGGAAGATTCCTATTATGTTTGCATTTTGTTCACATCCACACTTCCACACCCTCTTTAGGTAATGGTTAGTTTTCAAAGCTTGTCATGTGAGCCAAAAGTGCCACTTTTTAGGGAGTAAGGAACATGCCGATTGGTACATTTCCAAAAAACAATGGATTTCTGATGTAGCAACCATATGATCCTAACAATGGATATCTGTTAGGGTGTCACTACTTCATTGATAATACATTGTACAATCTAATGATGGACTATTCCTAGAGCACTTGCAACTCATTTGCTTAGACTAAATTGTCATTTTTGGCAATCTTAAATCTTCCATATTTGACAAATCTAAAAGATGACTTGGTGTGACATAACCTAAATTGGTCTACCATACCCACAAAGTTACCTTCATATTTCCCAAAATTTGAAGGAAACGCTGGTGAAGATCTTGTGAATCATGTAATGACTTTACATCTTTGGTATTCTTCTAACTCGTTGATGGATGAAAATATTAGACTTAGGATATTCCAGTGAGCCTTAATGGGGATTGTTGTAAAATTGTATATTGAGATTCTAAGCTCAGGTTTTAATGATTTTTCATTCCTAGCTATGACTCTTTTGACACATTTCCAATTACCAATCCATTACAATACATGGACTGAATTTTTAATGGTTTTTAAAAGACATCACCCCTCACATTTTTTTATCACATTCATGAATGGAGAAGGAGGCATCATATGATCAAATTAAAATCCTCATTGAATTCTTAATTGTTTTGTTCAAGAAATCATTATTTCTATACATTGATAAGGATGCGGGCTTATTTTCGGTCACTATTAAAGATCATGCCATCACGAGAGCCCAACAACTTGATTTGGTATATTCCCAAGTTTATGTATGATATCTTACCTAACACACCTAAGGAAAAACATACTTGACTAAGCCAAAACCAAGGTGACACGCCAATGGTGTGAATGCTTCATCGAGAACATAGTAGTGATTCAAGTATCAAATCACATGGGGAATATGTCTTTATGCTATGACACAACAACAACTACTCATAACAAAGCTAGCTTATTAGACACACATAAACCTCTAATATCATTTCACTTTAAACCTTTAATTAGAAAATGAATTAGTAGATAAGAGGGAGTAAGAATGCAAAAATAATCAAGGTTTCAAAAATAATAAAAATAACAATGATAATGGGAGTAAGAAAGAGAAAAACAAGGACAAACTTCCTTTCAATTTATAATAGGATGACCATATTACTCATGAATTCCCCAAGATCCAAACGCTAGTTGGCATGATAGGAAGAACCTTAAACAACCTATTATTCTTATAAATATTTTCCATTTACAAGCCAACCATTTAATTGTCAGTGTCCCAAACAACCCTGCGCATACATAAGGGGGAAATCCCTTCAATGTGAATGTCTACATATATTAGCAGGAAGATTAATGCTCATATAGAGTGCGTAATTATGATGTCTATGAGTTTCATTCTAAAGGAAAAAACATATATGATATAACCACCAACCCCTCTTCAAATAGAAAAAATGATAGTTGTTGTAATACCTTTCCCTGCGAAGGCTATTTAAGAAGAACCTTGCATAATGCTAATGCTCACGTTGTCTAGACTTGTATTATCAAAGAGTTATCCCATGCTACATGTGTCATGTCCACTTTAGAGGTTATTCAAGTTTCCTTAGGCAATGAGAGTAATTGTTGTGTGCCTAAGATGTTATTGACCAATTTGATACTCATGTATTAACCTTTGATGTGAATAATTATAAACCAATATGCCTCTCTCATCACATCACATTTTAGATTTAGGTCTCGTCACTCAAAACTAGTAGTTTTAGGACTATTGTTGATGAAGGAACATCGACACATTTTATGCCTATGTCTTGTTAGACAACCCTATATTTTTTGGATATTGTCCCTTATCCTATGATGTTAAACTTCCTCAATGGTCACTCTATTTAGACCTCATGGAGGCATCCCCTCATTCCCTTTTGAGTTAGGGGTTAAAATTGTCACAGTGGTGGTCGAGGTTGTTGATGATCCATTAGATTAAAACATACTCCTCGTATTTATTTTGATAGAGAGTCACTATTTACCAGTTGTCATACTATAAATTATATCCATATATTACCACGAGATCTAATGTTTTGCTGGTTGATCATTCCAAGAGGGCATGTGAAAATATGGGTGTTGAATTGTATTTTACCCTAATGGGAACTTTCAATCCTCCTTCTCCCATTTCCTTGTCCAATTTATTTGACCTTGTCAATTGCTATATATCCTAGGGACGTGTTGTCGAATAAGAGTAAATATATATGATGCTTGACATTTTTTTAAACCTATTATTTGGACTATTATCCTTGGATTCTTCCTAATTTATTTTCATTGGTGGATGAAAATGGATGCATGGAATATCTATGCTATTACCTGTAGTTGAAATTCCTTACCAAGCTATCCAACTAGCTACTATAGACATTAATCAAAATATCCCCCTCAATAGGAACAATATTGTAACGTCCTCGACCCTCCGACCGGTGAAGAGGACACTACCATACCATTAACTATACGGGTAACTAGCACCATGAACATGTACATACATAAAAAACTAAAATTCTTTGAAGTAAAACATGCAAACATGCATAATTATTCAACATACAGCGGAAGCAAAATGTACATTTAGGAATTCAACATGTTCATTGTAACTCATTAAACATTTCATTGGAATTCAACATGTTCATTGTGGGGATTGAACACAAGAATACTTATCTTGTGAAGAAATTGTCCCGCAACTAGCTACGTCGTTGCAATGTTCCACCCAACCATAGGCCAGTGTGCTCCTTAATATCTCAACAAAACTGCCACCCTCGAGCTAGGCATGATTCCCCAAGGAATAAGGAACTAAGCAGGCTCACACATAGGCAAAGGTACACAAATTAGCCAAGCCAACATAGTTGGGTTTATCAGGCCATCAGGGAGCTGGGAAAAGATGCATGCTAAGCTGGTCGACTCATTGAAGAGCTAAGGACACCTATACCAGAACTAGCCCGACTTCTAGGACACCCACACAAACCCAACACAAGGAATCAGTCCCTTCTTAGTTACACAATCCCTCAGGCCCTGACTTCCCTTCCAGTGCTATTCAAGCGTTGTGGAGAAGAAATCCCACCCTCTAGCTCTGTCTATGTGGCTCCCAAACACACCATATTTATCAAGCATACCAAGCCTTCATTCCCACTCCAACATAGTCTAAACACCAACCACTGTATACACGCAGCAAAACAAACAATTCACAGCTCTGGGGAAGAAAATCAAACACCACAGAACAACCGAGGTGACAATTTAGGTAATACATAGCCCCGATTAGGAAATTCGATTCCTGAGTCGCTCTTGGCCTTATCGTGGCCAAAACGACTCAATAAGAACCCATAGCAATCCAAAAATGTAAATGAACCCACAACAAACCAAAATCATGGGGAAAACAACAGCGATTTCTCAGCCACGTGAGGAAGGAAAAAAAACCTGCTTTGAGGTGAATTCCAAGCCTACGCATGAGTATAAAATGTCCAGGAACCCCCAATCGTAAATGAGAACCCACAAAAACCCAAAATGTGAATGGAACATACACAGGAAAATCATGAATGCCAGAAAATGGCTCTCCCAGCTCTCTACGTGAGGAAACAATTGAGAATGGAGTCATGGTGCTTCCCCTGCCCACATGAGGGTGAATGAGTCTGCCGATGGAGTGTGTGTGTGGGCAAGGAATGATAGTCCTGCCACACACCACTGCCCAACAATAACTTCCCAACTAATATCAAAAGCTTTAATGTGGTAGTTGACTGATTGAGACAAGGGAAAGTGAGTAAATAAAAATGTGGGTGACAGCTAAAAGGGTTTATCAATTGACACTTGGCTTTTCCCCAATGGCTCCTAAGGGTTAAATATTTTCCCTCCCTATCCTTAGGAAAATCATGCCCTTTTCATTATGGTTGCATTGACATAGCTGGTTGGGGTTCATTTTAATTAAAATGCATAATTACATGATGCCAT
The DNA here is from genome assembly GCA_001517045.1 of Pseudotsuga menziesii. Classification (NCBI taxonomy): domain Eukaryota; kingdom Viridiplantae; phylum Streptophyta; class Pinopsida; order Pinales; family Pinaceae; genus Pseudotsuga; species Pseudotsuga menziesii. The sequence goes on along the minus strand of LPNX010792606.1, from coordinate 76,017 downwards.
AATTAATATGTGCCGGATAGCACGATATACCATCGGCAACGATTTCAATCGCCAAAACATAAAACAACCAAATTGATGGTGGGGATTTTTCCTTCAGCTCCACACCACGATTAATTACAATATATACATCACATACAGTTTTAACGCAAACGGGGTCAAAACTGGGGTGTTGCATTCCTCTCCCCCTTCAATAGCACTGTCCTTAGTGCTTTACAAAATTAAACAAAATGCTACACTGGTATCGCCTCAGTGTTCTGTAGAATTGAACAAAAATGGATGTGCCAATCACATGGCATCCTCTAGCTCCCACATAGCCTCTTCAGGCCCGTAGTGCTTCCATTGCACCTTTACCTGCACTATGGCTCGGTTCCGGAGCATTGTGACCTTCCTGTCGAGGATACACATTGGCTCGATTTGGAACTCTCCCTTGGGTTTCACCTGAATCACATCCCAATTTATCACATGGTTAGGATCATGTACAAATTTCTTAAGCAAATAAACATGAAAAACATTATGATTTCTAGTGCTAGAAGGCAATGCAATTATATATGCAACTGGCCCTATTCTTTCAAGCACTTCAAAAAACCCACAATATCTTGGTGACAGCTTGGCACAACTTCCAAGCTTCAAGGAACTCTTCTTTGCCCTCACTCTGAGGTAAACATGATCCCCAAGATTGAACTCTTTGTTCACCCTATGCTTATCTACATAGCTTTTCTGTCTGTCCTGGGTTACTTTCAGATTCTGCCTGATCTTTGCAATCTCCTGCTCCATCTCCTTGAGCAATTCTGGACCAAGCACAACCCTGTTCACTGGATTATCCCAAGTCACCGGTGTCCTACACCTTCTTCCATACAAAGCTTCATTCGGACTCATCCCCAAGGATTCCTGCTGTCCATTGTTATAAGAAAACTCTACCAAGTGTAAGTAATCTTCCCACTTGGTTGGTTTGTCCATCACGTACATGCAAAACATAACTTCAAGCACCTGATTACTGCCCATTTGTCTGAGGATGGTACGCAGTGCTGAAGTTTAGCTTTGTACCCAAATCTACAAACAACCCCTTCCAAACATTGGAAGTGAACTTGACATCTCTGTTAGAGACTATTGCCTTATGCCATCCACGCAATTTGAAAATATCCTTCATGAATATCTTTGCAATGTCATCAGTCTTTTGCGTAAACTTAATCGGTATAAAATGTGCTTCCTTTGTCAACTTGTCCACCACAACCATGATGGAATCATGTTGTCTCCAAGTCATCGGTAATCTTGTAATAAAATCCATGGAAATAAATTCTCATTTCCATTCTAGAACTGGTAAAGGCTGCAACAAACCTACTGGGTGTTGATGCTCAACCTTTACCTGATGACATTTCATGCACCTTGAAATGTATTCAGCCATGTCCTTTTTCATTCCTATCCAAAGTACTGTTTTCTGGCGGTAGCAATTGTCTTCTGGTATCCTCGGTGACCAAAATATGGAGCTTGATGGATTTCATCCATAACAACTCTCCTCAACTCTGCTACATTTGGAATATAAATTCTGCCTTTATAAGTAAGAAGTCCATCTTCTTCCAATTTATATCGCTCATACCGCTTCTCAAGACTTTGTTGCTGCAATTTGTCTTTTACCTGATCATACAATTCATCTCCAGCAGTACGGTTAACAATTTGCTGCCTCAAATTTGATTGGAAAATACTAAGAGATGCCACATGCATTTCCTACACCTTCTTGCTGAGTGCATCAACTACCTTATTCTCTTTTCCCTTTATGTGCTTGATTTCAAAATCAAACTCACATAAAAACTCCAGCCATCTCGCTTGCCTAGCATTCAGAGTAGGTTGATCAAACAAATACTTCACACCACAATGGTCTGTCCTTAGCTCAAATCTTCTGCTCATCAAGTAATGCCTCCACATCTTAAGAGCTTGTACTATGGCTGCAAGCTCTATATCATGAGTGGCATAGTTCTTCTCATGCTCCTTCATCTTTCTTGACTCGTAACATATCATGTGGTTGTCTTGCATAAGGACTCCTCTAAGCCCTTGTCTGCATGCATCGGTACATACCACAAAATATTTCTTTGGGTTGTCAACTTTCAATACTGGTGCACTGGTGAGAATATTCTTCAACTACTGGAAGCTTTCTTCACACCTCGATGTCCATTCAAACTTTATCCCCTTCTTTTGCAAAGAAGTGATGGCATGTGTAACTTTGGAGAATCCTTCAATGAATCCCCTGTAGTATCTTGCAAATCCCTTAAAATATCTTACATCTGTCATATTTCTTGGAGTAGGCCAATTCATAATGGCTTCAATCTTTTCAGGGTCCACAGATATACCCTCTTTTGAGATAATGTGACCCAAATACTAAATTCTATCTCTATAGAAGTCACACTTGCTCAGCTTTGCATACAGCTGATGCTCCCTAAGCAATTGCAATGTCAATCTCAAATGCTCTTCATGCTCTTCCTCATTTTTAGAATAAATAAGAATGTCATCAAGGAAAACAAGAACAAACTTGTCCAAATACCTATTGAAGACAATATTCATAAGGCACATAAATGTAGTGGGTGCATTTGTGAGGCCAAATGGTACCACTACAAACTCATAATGTCCATACCTTGTTCTGAAGGTTGTCTTATGAATGCCTTCATCCTTTATTATCACCTGATGGTAACCAGACCTCAAGTCAATCTTGGAAAATACCTTTGCTCCTCTCATTTAATCAAAGAGGTCATCGATCCTAGGCAAAGGATATTTGTTCTTCACAGTGACTTTATTCAGCTGTCTGTAATCAATAAACAACCTGAGCGTACCATCTTTATTGTTTACAAACAGAACTGGTGCTCCCCAAGGAGACACACGGCGACCCGATATACTTCTTTTACAACAACTCTTGCAGTTGCATCTTCAGTTACAGCATCTCTGGTGTTCTCATCCTTTAGGGTGTCTTGGACACGGGTGCTGCTCCTGGAACAAGTTCAATTGTGAAATCATTGTCCCTCTTTGGAGGAAGCCCTGGAATCTCATCAAGAAACACATCCTTGAATTAGTGTACTACCTGATATTCCTCCAACCTAGGAGTTTCATCCTCTGTTGCCTCCAAAATATGAGCTGCATACAACTAGAAACCTTTCCTACAGAACTTCTTCAACTACATTTCTGAAACCTGCCTTACTGAAATCACCTTTGGAATACCTTTTACCACTACTAGATTCCCTTCTTCATCCATGCATTCGAAAGTCTTATTGTAACAACCAAGCTTTACCTTGTGATCTTCTAACTAATCCATTCCAATGAGAACATCATAGGAACCAAGTGGTAGAACATTAAGATCTACACAAGTGACCAATCCATTCATGACCAATGGACATTTCTCTACCACTTCACTAACCTTTCTCTTAGTTCCAGTGGCTAGCTGAACTAACCAAGATTTTCTATGATTTACTTTCTTAAAACCACAAATCTCCACTACTCTAGGAGTAATGTAATCATGAGTAGAACCAGAGTCAATCAAAATAGAAACAGATTGCTCAACAATCTTGCCTGCAACTTCAACCACAGTTGACTGGTGATCTGGCTAGCGGTCCTCTAGTGCTGCATAAATCCTAGGGACAGCCCTTGCTACTTGACCCACTATTTCTGCTTCTTGAATGTTGTAAGCTGGCCTTGCACTCTCATTCTCGAGTGGACAACTTCTGCGCATGTGGGGTCCTCCACATTTCCAACATTGGAGTGGTCCTCTATTCTATTGTGGATCTTTAGACTTTTCTCCTATCACTTCAGTTGGCTTACTCGCAGCTTGGGATGCTGATTCCTGAAGTTAGAAGGTTTGAAACCTTTCTTTCTTTGGTCAAACTTCTCATTCTTCTTGATGTTTCATGCCTTATGGTAATCAGGTTTACCTTTGCTTTGCTCATAGCAATACTTAGCCTTCCTTATTGCTTCTTCAAGAGTTCTAGGTTCATAAAACTCAATTATGTCTTTGTAAGACTGATCCAATCCACTCAGAAAACGCTGGACCTTCACTTTTTCATCTTTGATGTACTTGACATACCTCAACAGTTCCAAGAAATTATTTGCATACTCTTCCATGGTTTGCTGTCCCAATCTCAGCTCATGGAGCTCCTTAATCTTGTCGTCATAATACCTGTCAAAGAGGTATTTCTACTTGAAATACTTCTTGAACTGTTTCCACTTAAGTCTCCTTTCACTGATCCTTTTTACTTTCTTGAAGTGTTCCCACCAAATGGATGCTCTTCCATTCAGATTGAATATGGAAACCCTTGCCTGCATGTTTCTTGAATAATCCTGCACTTGCAAGTACTTCTTTATCCCAAGAAGCCAAGCTTCAGCCTCTTGTCTAGTCTTTACCTCACCATCAAATGTAGGAGGTTTAGCCTTCTTAAATTCATCCCGGGAGCGATCACTATGGTGCTTCTTTCTCTTTCCCTTACGAGAAGAAGAGCTTGAATCCCCACTGGATTCTTCTGAGTTAGATGATTTACTAGAAGTCCTTCTTCTTCTCCTAGTATTGCTCTTACTACCTTCTGGTTTTACTGTACCCTATCCAGAGTCTATCTTTCTTTGCAAGTCTGTCAAACTCTACAACGTAGTAGCATTCAACTGATGCTGCTCTTCCTGGCCTTTAATCTAGCTTCTCATGGTGGCTAAAATATCTGGCAGTGTCTGTTGGAATCTCCTTCCATTAGACTCCATGTCATCATTTCCAACTTAGACATTTTATCCCATGGCATCTTATGCACGCTCGCAGGAATCCCGAGCATCATATCCATCATGGGTTCTCATGGCTGAATCACAACTTACTTTAGCAAACTACAATAGATGGAATACTACCCTTGAAGGTGACTATGGTTCTGCAAACGTGTTAGTAACACAACTGTTAGCGGCATAACATTTACATATACTAGAATTACTTACCTTCTCTTGAAAAAATCATAAAATGACAACTTTTCCCAAAACACAGAATTTTCTTCCTCAAAGAACAACTGTCTTAGGGGGACGATGAGGGTCAAGGGGGCTTGCCCCCTTGTGGCTTCCCTGCCATTTTTCATCTTTTTCAGTCCTGTAAATCCATTGAAAAATTACTGAAATCCACTAATTTTTTTTTTCATATCAGATCCCTTCCCAACTAATCATCCAATGTATCAGATCACTAGTTAACAACGCTTCCGATACCTCGACGGACCGATCTTCATTCATCTTCCGATGCACATCGGATCATTCTTCCTCTACCTTCTGACACACATCAGCTGACCAATCCTCTATTTTCTTTCGACGTTTCAGACTGATCTTCCTCTAGCTTCTGATACACATTGGATGATCGATCCTCTATTTTCTTCCAACATTTCAGACCGATCTTCCTCTAGTTTATGATGCACATCGGCTGACCGATCCTCTATTTTCTTCCAAGATTTCTTATACTTAGAAAAATTTCTGAATTTTTCTTCTTATATTCCTCTTTCTTCCACTGCCACATCGTCTGCTCGATCATCTATCCTTTTCTGATGCTTCGAATTCCTTCAACCGAGCCTTGCCGACACCTCACCTCCGCCTAGATGAGACCTTTAGCTCCTCCTAGCCGAGAGCTTCGGCTCCTCCCAGCTGAGAGCTTCGACTCTGCTTCAACGAACACCTTTCGACAGTTTTGACACTTAAAAAATTTTCCCTCTACATTTTCCTTCTCGGTTGTGTCTCGGCTCACCTCAACTGAGACCATCGGCTCCTCTTAGTCGAGACCCTCGGCTCCTCTCAATCGAGACCACCAACAAGTTTCAAATCTGGACAATTTTTGAAATTTCCTTTCCGCCTGTTCTTTATCAGGTGGACTTACTCCTAGGTTATTCGGTGTATCGGATGGGATTCCGACTAAGCCATCCGATGTATCAGATGGGCTTCAGCCTAATCCATCCGATAATTTTCATACTTAGAATTTTTTTTTTGAAATTTTCCTATCATTTTCTCTGATTTCTAATTTTTCCCCTGTTGGGCAGAGGGTAACTTGCCTCTGTCACTGATTCTTCATGGCCCATTGAGGCCCATGTTGCAACATGTGCTCTGATACCACACTGTAACGTCCCCAACCCTCCGACCGGTGAAGAGGACGCTACCATACCATTAACTATCCAGGTAACTAGCCCCATGAACATGTACATACACAAAAAACTGAAATTCTTTGAAGTAAAACATGCAGAGATGCATAATTATTCAGCATACAACGGAAGCAAAACATACATTTAGGCATTCAACATGTTCATCGTAATTCATTAAACATCAAATATGATTGTAGAGATTGAACACAAGAATACTTATCTTATGAAGAACTTGTCCCGCAACCAACTAATTTGTTGCAATGTTCCACCCAACCAAAGGCCAGTGTGCTCCTTAATCTCTCAGCAACACTGCCACCCCCGAGCTGGGCATGATTCCCCAAGGAATAAGGAACTAAGCAGGCTCACACATAGCCAAAGGTACACAAATCAGCCAAGCCAACATAGTTGGGTTTATCAGGCCATCAGGGAGCTGGGAAAAGATGAATGCTAAGCTGGTCGGCTCACTGAAGAGCTAAGTGTTAGTTTTTCAACATTAAGCTAGCATTATTAGGATCTTTAACTAAGAGAATAACAAGTACAACAATCAAACACAAGAGACAATGAACACAGTGTTTTTCCTCGGGGAAACCATAAAGGAGAAAACCTCGCAACTTCCTCAGAGATAGAATCAACACCAAAACAGTAAGTGATCTCTCAAAAGCAGTAATTTTCTTCTTGACTAGCCCCAATGTCTTCTCCTTCCTCAACTATGCACTACACCTGAGTGTGGATGAGTTGTGTTCTAAATAGAGAGTCCAGCTCTCTATTTATATTAATCCCGACACGACTAAAACCCTACTAGGGCCGACCTCTACTAGGAGAGTCTAATAACCCTAGTGCCCCGAAACCGCGGGGACTTTCACCTTTAGATAATTGGAAGTTACTCACTATGACTTGACATGAATTGTTTACATTATTGACCCTCCCAATTGGAGCATCGAGGCATGACAACATGACTTAATTACATTATAGATACATCCCGGAATAAACATGAGATTACAATACATAGGATACATAGATGAATACATTCCGAAGTTACAAATACATCAACACTCCCTCTTAATTAGGAAGGTATTCTTTAGACACAATTTTCAGCACCAGTATTCTCCTCTGTATCAACTGGATCATCTTGTCATCTGCATCTCAGGTCTTCTTGAGTCTTCAAGTCATCTTCATCTTCAAGTCATCGGATTTGGATCATCTCTCGATCTGGATCATCATGGGACATCATCATTGGATTTGGATCATCACTCGATTTGGATCATCACTGGTCATCATCACTGGATATCGATCATCACTCGATCTGGATTATCACTAGATCTCGATCTGGATCATCTCGGGTGCTATCTCATGATTCTTCTCGTCACAGGAAGTTCTACAAAGCCAGCCCTTTTTCATGCTGGTTGTAGGCCTAGCCTCCATGTAGGTCTTCTTCAGCATATCTGACCTGCTCGTCATAATGGTCCATCCAGCACTTACATCTAACCTACTCGTCAGAAAGGCACACCCAGCACTCACATTTGATAATGTAGGAACCAATCCTATAATCATATCAAAAATGCCCAACACTTATATCCACCCAGTGAGGGAACACATCCCATTACTGATGGAAGGGCTATGCACTTACATCCACCCAGTGAGGGAACACATCCCATTACTGATGGAAGGGCTCTGCACTTACATCCACCTAGTGAGGGAACACATCCCATTACTGATGGAAGGGATCTGCACTTACATCCACCCAGTGAGGGAACACATCTCATTACTGATGGAAAGGCTCTGCACTTACATCCACCCAGTGAGGGAACACATGCCATTACTGATGGAAGGGATCTGCACTTACATCCACCCAGTGAGGGAACACATCCCATTACTGATGGAAGGGCTATGCACTCATATCTGATCATGAGGGAACACATCCCATTACTGATGGAAGGGCTATGCACTCATATCTGATCATGAGGGAACACATCCCAACAATCATATCAGAATGGCCCCCAGTCCTCGACTGAGCTACCTGGTAACTGACTAGGTGCCTCCATTATCCTAGAGAATGGCAGTTGCCCTTACATCCTACCTGCTCGTCAGAATGGCCAACACTCACATCTGACATGGGAGGAACTTAATGCTTTAGCCATGACAGAATGGTTTAGCCCTTACATCTGATCTAGTGGGAACACATCCCTCTGTCACATCAGAATGGCTTCTCAGTCCTAGACTGAGTTTTCCTAGTAACTGACCAGGTTCCTCCATTCTCCTAGAGAATGGTAGTTTCCCTTACATACGACCTGCTCGTCGGAATGGCTCATATCTGACATGGAAGGAACCAATCCTCTCACCATGACAGAATGGCTCAGCCCTTACATATGACGATGGAAGGAACCAATCCTCTCACCAAGTCAGAATGGCTATGGGTCTCATCACTTTCTCTTGGAGGAAACCTCGATCTAGAGAACACCAAGCTTCTCCCTGAAGTACTCGAACTTCAGCCTAGCCAATGGCTTTGTCAATACATCAGCTATTTGTTCCTCCGTCGCAACATACTAGAGCTTCACTGCTCCCCTATGCACCATATCCCTGACATAGTGATACTTGATCTCGATGTGCTTCGACTTGTCATGGAACACTGGATTCTCTGACAACTTCACGCAACTCTGGTTGTCACAATGTATACAAGTAGCATCTAATTGGAGATCAAATATATCAGACAGTAGCTTCTGCAGCCACACTACCTCAAAATTAGTTGAACAAGCTATGACATACTCTACTTCAGCTGTACTCAGTGCCACACATGATTGTTTCTTGCTAAACCAAGAGATCACACCTAATCCCATACTAAAGCAACACCCTGAAGTGCTCTTCCTATCGATGGCACTGCCTGCCCAATCTAAATCAACATAACCTTATAGGTTAATCTTTTGATTCAAATCGTACTTGAGTCCATAATTAATTGTACCCTTCAGGTACCTCAGAATATGCTTTGCAGCAATCAAGTGAACATTTCTCGAATCTATCAAGAACTGGCTCAAGGTGTTCACAGCAAAGCAAATGTCTGGTCTTGTGTTCGTCAAGTACATCAATGACCTAATCATCTGACGATACATCATAGCATCAATCGACTCTGATGAAGCATCACTCAATAGCTTCAGGTTCGATGCCATAGGTGTGGCCATAGCCTTGCAGTCCATCATCCCAAACCTCTTCAGTATCTCTACTGCATACTTCCCTTGTCCAAGGAAGATTCCATCTGTACTCTACCACACCTCCATACCTAGAAAGTAATGCATCATCCCCAAGTCCTTCATTTCGAACTCAGCAGCAAGCTTTCTCTTTGTATCTGCAATCAATCCATCCATACTTGTCACGAATAGATCATCTACATATAGTAGAATCATCACTGGGTTTCCATCCTCAACCTTATAGTAAAGGTTGGAATCTACTTTACTCTTGGTAAAGCCCAAACTGGATAGAAAGATGTCAATTCTGCCATACCAGGTCCTGGGTTCCCGTTTCAAACCATACAGGGCTTTCTTCAATCTGCATACATGAGACTCTCTATTACGTGTCTCAAAACCGAGTGGCTGTTCTACATTCACTTCCTCTTCCACTACACCATTCAAGAAAGCGGTCTTGACATCCATCTGGTGTATCTTCCATTTCATCACTGCAGCCAGAGCAGGTACCGATCTGATGGAAGTGTATCTGGCTACAGGTGCAAAGGTTTCTTCATAGTCTATTCCTTCCTTCTGAGAGAAACCCCAAGCTACAAATCTTGCTTTATACTTTTCAATGCTACCATCTGCAGCATGCTTGATCTTATAGATCTATTTGGAAGTTACAACTAACTTCCCTTCTGGTCTTGGGACAACATCCCAAACATCATTCTTCATGATCGATTGATATTCTTTGATCATAGCATCCTTCCATTCTTTACGTTCTGCCGCCTCTTTATAACTGGAAGGTTCTTTATCAATGAAATCACATAGTAAGGCTACATACCTGGAGCCAGATCTGGTCCTCTTTCTTTCTCTATAATTCTCTTCTGGAGCCCCATATATTTCCGCACCTTGGATAAGTTCACGTACCCAGGCAGGTTTCCTCTTATGAGTATTCTTTTCTAGAGGTGGATCTACAGGTCTTTGTGGTTCTTCGAAATATCGATCTTCTTCTTGAGCTTCTTCATTCATGGTTGTATCATGAATTCTGGGTGCTTCTTCTTCTGCTTCTTCAGGTTCTTCAGCAGGTCTCTTTTTGGATTTGTTGTAAGCTGTGTCTTCATCAAATGTTACATCCCTGCTGATGTCAATCTTCTTGTATCCTGGGAAATAGATTCTGTAAGCCTTCGAGCTTTCAGAGTATCCCACAAATATGCCCTTCTTTCCTGAAGGATCTAATTTTGTTCTCTTCTCTTTTGGAATCTGTATGTACACAGGACAGCTAAATATTCTGAGATGGCTGACTTCTAGTTTCTTGCCGAAGAAGACTTCTTCAAGAGTCTTGTTCTTGAGTACTCTATGTGGAGTATGGTTCTGTACATACACAGCTGTTCTGGCAGATTCTGTCCAAAGATGCATAGGAAGATCTTGATCATGAAGCATAGCTCTTGTAGCTTCCACGATAGTTCTATTCTTCCATTTCGCAATCCCATTCTGTTGTGGATTATAAGGAGTGGACAACTCCCTCTTAATCCATGATTCTTTGCATAGCTCTTTGAATTCATTCGAAATGAATTCTCTGCAATTATCTAATTGAAAAGTATTGATATTCTTTTAGGTGTGGTTCTCGATCAAGGCTTTGAATTCCTTGAATTTGCTATGATACTTCATCTTTGTTCTTGATGAAGTAAACCCAAGTCTTTCTAGAAAAATCATCAATAAAAGAAACGTAGTATGCATACCCGCTTAGTGAGTTTGATGACATAGGACCGCATACATCGGAGGGGATGATTTCTAGTATGTCTTTGGCTTTGCTTTTGCTACTGGGAAATGTCTTCTTTGTATTATTTCCTTTCTCACATCCTTTGCAGACACCATCATGTTTTGCTTGGAAATCTGGAAGACCTTCAACAGCTTTGCTCGCAATAGGTAGTGCTCTGTAATGCACATGTGCAAGCCTTCTATGCCAAAGGCCATTTGGCTCTACTGTGTCATGGACTAAGGCTTGTTCTGGATGGCCCTTCAATTTGTACAAACCTCCTTCTTGTTCTCCAATTACCACTGCATCATTGATAGTCTTATCTCTTGGCCACATGATGACTTGACCATCTATGAATGAAACCCGCATTCCTTTTGCATCCAATGCTGATATGGAGAGAAGGTTATTCTTAAGTCCTGGCACAAACAATACTTCTTTCATTGCTAGAGACTTCCCAGAGTCTAGTTTATATGAATATTCCCCACTACCTTTTATTGGATATTGGTAGTCATCTCCTAGCTTCACCTTGTGAGGTGATTCATGTTCTGACAGTCTTACAAAGGATTCCTTGAATCCAATCATATGTTTGGAAGCCCCACTATCTATAATCCAATCATCACTACCATGAGTAATGTTACCTGTGAGAGCGGAGATTAGAACATATTCATCCCCGCTTGATAGTGCATTAAACTTGGTGCTAAAATTGATGCAATTTCATTAGTTTTAGAACCGATTTGAGAAAAATGACACAAAAATGCCTAAAATAACATCCACATGAAATAGCATTGACTTGTCCAAGGGAATGAACAGAACAGAACATATTCATCCCTGCTTGAAGAATCTACACTTTTATATCTGGTTCTTTTCTTGGATGGTTCATCATCCTCTGCAGCATGAGCATGATGTCTTCTTTTGTTCCCCTTCTTCTTATGAGAGTGAAACTTGTTCTTAGGACAATATTTTGCAAAGTGTCCTCTTTCATCACATGTATAACATCTCATTTTGGATAGGTCTCTTTTAATGTTATCTCTATGATGAGGATCCTTGCCTTTAGAGTAGTGAGGTCTCCTTCTACCTTTCTTGGAGTGAACTGTGAGAGCTTGATCTTCACTACCCATCTTCTCTTCTCGAGATGCTATCCAAGCTTCTTCTTGAGAACATTCTTCCCACAGTATGCTGAATTTGACTAACTTCTTTCTGGCACAGATTCCTTGGATGAATGAAGCCCGTGACCTAGGAAGGCCATTCAGTGTTGTCATCACAATCTCAGCATTCTCCACTTCTTCATCTATAGCTTCTAATTGTTCCTTGATCTAAGAAACCCTTGTGAAGTAGGACTGGATAGTCTCTGCATTCTGAATCTTCACATTCTTCAGTTGATTCCTCGGAGTCATCTTCCGGTTTATGTTCTTCCCTTTAAACAATTTGATTAGGGCATCAAACATAGCTTTAGGTGTCTTTAGAGAGGACACATGTGGGATAAGGTGATCCTTGATAGAATCAACAATGATCCTCTTTTCCATAACCATATTCTTCTCATGTAAGGCCTTTGCCTCATCTCCCTCTGGAACTAGAACCTCCTCATGAATGTAGGAGTCTAATTCATTCTCTTCCAGGACCAGGGAGATCCTATACTTCCAGGCTCAGAAGTTATCAGCTCCCTCAAGCTTTTCATCAAGCTTGGTATGATGAGACATCTTAAACTGAGAATCTCAAATGGAAATACAAAAGATCTTAGATCTTACCAGGTCAAGATGTCAGATCTGAAACTTGAGCTGAAATCATGTAGGGCTAGTTCAGCAGCAAATTAGGGTTTTGTTTTTCCAGAGTTATGTCCAACCAAATGCCTTGAAATTTGTCCCTAACTTCGATTTTGGGGAGGAGATCAATCCAGGCCTAGGCTCATTTAAAAATTCCTCTTCTGTGAAAAGCCCTAATTTCCAGCAGCAGTATCAGGTCCAAAATTGAAAAACCTCAGAATTGGATTCTGCTTCGACAGAAAGTTGCGCCCTAAGGAGGAGATTTATTCCACCTTACTTTTGATGAAAATCTATGGAGAAATATCCACAAACTAGGAAGGCCTAGTTCCTGCAGTTGCACAGTGTCTTCTTCTCAGGTTAGCTCTAATACCATGTTAGTTTTTCAACATTCAGCTAGCATTATTAGGATCTTTAACTAAGAGAATAACATGTACAACAATCAAACACAAGAGACAATGAACACAGTGTTTTTCCTCGGGGAAACCATAAAGGATAAAACCCCACAACTTCCTCAGAGATAGAATCAGCACCAAAACAGTAAAAGCCCCAAAACAGTAAGTGATCTCTCAACAGCAGTAATCTTCTTCTTGACTAGCCCCAGTGTCTTCTTCTTCCTCAACTATGCGCTACACTTGAGTGTGGATGAGTTGTGTTCTAAATAGACAGTCCAGCTCTCTATTTATACTAATACTGACATGACTAAAACCCTACCAGGGCCGACCTCTACTATGAGAGTCTAATAACCCTAGTGCCCAGGAACTGCGGGGACTTTAACCTTTAGACAATCGGAGGGTTACTCACTATGACTTGACATGACTTGTTTACATTATTGATCCTCCCGATCGGAGCATCGGGGCATGACAACATGACTTAATTACATTATAGATACATCCCAGAATAAACATCGGGTTACAATACATAAGATACATAGATGAATACATTCCAAAGTTACAAATACATCAACACTAAGGACACCTACACCAGAACTAGCTCGACTTCTAGGACACCCACACACACCCAACACAAGGAATCAGTCCCTTCTCTGCTACACAGTCCCTCGGGCCCTGACTTCCCTTCCAGTGCTATTCATAGGTTGTGGAGAAGAAATCCGTCCTCTAGCTCTATCTATGTGGCTCCTAAACACACCAGGTTTATCAAGCATACCAAGCCTTCATTCCCACTCCAACACAGTCTAAAGACCAACCACTACATACACGCAGCAAAATAAACAATTCACAGCTCTGGGGAAGAAAATCAAACACCACAAAACAACTGAGGTGACAATTTAGGTAATACACAACCCTGACTGGGAAATTCGATTCTTGAGTCGTTCTTGGCCCTATCGTGGCCAAAACGACTCAATAAGAACCCACATCAACCCAAAAATGTAAATGAACCCACAGCAAACCAAAATCATGGGGAAAACAACAGCGATTTCTCAGCTGCGTGAGGAAGGAAAAACAACCTGCATGGAGGTGAATTCCAAGCCTACGTGTGAGTATAAAATGTCCAGGAACCCCCAATCGTAAATGAGAACCCAGAACAACCCAAAACGTGAATGGCACATACACAGGAAAATCGTGAATGCCAGAAAATGACTCTCCCATCTCTCTGCGTGAGGAAACAATGGAGAATGGAGTTGTGGTGCTTCCCTTGCCCATGTGAAGGTGTATGAGTCTACTGGTGGAGTGTGCATGTGGGCAAGGATTGACAGTCCTACCACACACCACTGCCCAGCAATAACTACCCAACTAACATCAGAGGCTTTAATGTGGTGGTTGACTGATTGAGACAAGGGAAAGTGAGTAAGTCAAAAATGTGGGTGATGGCTAAAAGGGTTTATCAATTGACACTTGGATTTTCCCCAATGGCTCCCAAGGGTTAAATAATTTCCCTCCCTATCCTTAGGAAAATCATGCCCTTTTCATTATGGTTGCATTGACATAGCTGGTTGGGGTTCATTTTAATTAAAATGCATAATTACATGATGCCATAATTAATATGTGTCAGATAGAACGATATACCATTGGAAATGATTTCAATCACCGAAACATAAAACAACCAAATCGATGGTGGGGCTTTTTCCTTTAGCTCCACACCATGATTAATTACAATATATACATCATATACATTTTTAATGCAAACGGGGTCAAAATCGGGGTGTTACAAATACAAATTCACCTTGTCTATTTGGCATATAGTTATCCTACTTCACAAGAATTCTTACACATGGAATTTCCTTCTGATGAAAATATCATATGAGCTATGACTAGTTCTGAGAGACCCTAGTAGGATATGCATCATTGATTGTATTTTCTTCTTGGTTTAAGTAAGTTGGAAGGTGAAAAAAAGAGTTTGAGCTCTTTTGGAGATTTCAATTGGAGCAAAACTTTCCTCCCATCTTATGAGGTATACATTAAAGGGAATATGGAAAACATCTCAAATACCATGACAATTAATATCTATAAGAATCTCAACATTTTGGAGAGTATCACAATAGGATCATATTGTTCCCACAAAGAAGCTAAAATATATTCTTCTCTCTTTAAGGAATTTAGTGGCATTTTGGCTTTGACCTACAAAAAAATGTTAGGGATTGACCCTTAGATTGTTGAGCACAAGATCAAGACTTATGAAAGTGAAAATCCCATTAAATAGAATTTAATATTGGAGAACATCTGAAAAGTGACAACCATCAAGACAAAGGTAGAAAAACTATTAAAATTTGGTTTCATCAACCCAATCCCTCTCACCGATTGGGTATCCAATCTTCTTTCTATAGATAAGAATCAAGAGACTATTCACATTTGTACTAAGTTTTGTTATCTGAATATGGCTTGTCCTATAGACAATTACCCTACTCCATTCATTGATCAAACCACTAATGTGATGTTGAAAGTGAAATATTTTCCTTCATGGATGGATATTATTTCCAAAATCAAATCTAGATTGTCTAAGAGGAACAACACAAATTTGTGTTTTTATGTCCTTGGGGTACCCTTTCTTATCAAAAGATGTTGTTCAACCCAAAAAACGTTGGAGCCACATTCAAGTGGTATATGTATTATTCCTTCCATGACACAAACATATTGTTGAAGCCTACTTGGATAACTTGGCCACTAGATATAGAAGAAGAGACAATCATGTAGCTCATCTTTGTGCAATTTTTAACAGGTGCCATCTCTATAAGATTTGACTAAACCTAAACAATCATATTTTTTGTGTCATCACTAGGAGGGTACTTGGTTTTATCATGTATAAGTATGTGATCATAGTTGATCAATTGAAGCTTGAAGAAATAGCTTAGTTTGCTCCCTCGTGTCAAATTAGATAACTATAGATCCACAAGAAAATCTGAACCCAAAATTCGATGACATATATGTCTAATTTTTGACATCAATCTGTCAACAATCCCACAAGCCTCAAATTTTATAAACGTCGGTTGATTTTCTTCGAATATCTGACATAAATATGGGCTCTTCGGATATCCAACCACAAATGTATTAATATACAAGTCGGATATGCGACACATACACTTCGGATATTCTACGACATACTTGTAAGATATTCTACGATAGAATTGTCGGATATTCAACCCCCAATCCTATCAAGAAGGAATGTTATTCAATGACAAAACCATCAGATAACCGACCTAAAATACTTTACAGATGGTTGTATAGACGACAACATTTGTTTTCGGAGGTATGGCATGTATGTCGAAAAAGTGGGGAAGGACGTCGGATATCCGACGACATAAAAGGGAAAAACCGACGAGAGTTGCTGTCTGTGGTATGGAATACTCATTGGATATAATGGGATAATCTGTCAGATATCTGACAATGATTGATATTTAAAAAAAGATACTAGTTTTATGGTCTAATTCTCTCTGTTAAAAGCAACATTTACATAAAATTGGGTTTGCGAATCAAGGGTTAATCGCCCATGTAATGCTGCTATGGGGAGAAAACAAAAATTATATGGATAAAAAAGGACTTTTATCACTAAGGATGATAATATAAAAAGGAAAAGTATATTCCCCTTGGCAATGACAAAAAGTATACAATGCATGGAAAATTAAAGAAATGGAAGAGAAATCTCTATGAAGGCTATGGTGAAGACTATGGTGCTTGCAGAAGGATGTGTAAAGTTTAGGAAGCCACTTGAAATGACACATTCCTTCCCACTCCATTTTCTGCCACCACCTACAATATTCGATTCATTTTTTTGAGACTTGGACCCTTTATGTTCACAATAATAAAATGTAAGAATGACTGCTTACTAGAGACAGTGGGATTACATAGTTTCCTTTTTATTGGAGAAACCATTGGACATATGAAAATCATACATAAGCATCCTATCAAGAAGAGGGGATGCAACTGACCATAAAAAAAAACTAATCTCATTAGATCATCCATAGGGAGAAAAATACAACAACCATCAAATAGTTCTTACACACTAAAGTTGGAAAGAATAATGTTCCAATAAATACAAAACATCAACCTCTTAACAATACTCTTATGCTAGATGTGATCGAAGATAACAACCTGCTTGAGAAACAAAAGAGAAGAAGATAAAATACCACAGGTTGCAACAATGACTTATGGTACCTCATTGGTGATAAACATAGTGAAGGATACATTCTTAGACAATTGATGCCAATCTTTAGCATGATTAAGAGCCACTCCTTGATGTTGAATGAATATAAAACCCTGGAACTAAAGCTCAACAATGTTTTGTAGCAAACTAACTCCAATCCCAAGACCCAATTAGACACATGATGAGTGTTGGCATTAAATACATTATAAAGAGGAATGGTACATCAATAATTTAAAGGGTATTTGGAATGAAGGTACCAACAAGTCATAAAGAAGTTTAGTAAAATGATGTTTAATCACTTGGGAAATTAAAACCAATTGTTTGAAAGTTACCAGTGCCGAGAATGTTTCAATAATTTGTTATAGGGGAATTAATGGGGAACATCAAATAAATATTACATCCTTATCTCATACACACACTAAATTTGTATAGCATGTGGTTGATATAGATGTGTGGCAATTGACAACAATCCTTTATAGAATGAAAAACTAACAAGGTTATCTTTCATGATATGGCATCAAAAGGTCAAGTGAATTAATTAAAACAAAACAAGTTCCAAAGTAAAATATCAAGTATTACATTAAAGTAAACATTTGGGGATTCCAAAGATATATACAAGAAATCAAAAGACAAAGTAGTCACAATTACACACCATTTCAAACAAACAAGAAAATAAATATATGAAATACCATTGCAAAGAGACAAATAGCACATCATGCCAACAAGAAGAAATTCTGAATATAAAACAATGAAAACCTTGTAAGTATACTTTGAGAGACTAAGAAGAGAAATACATGATAGTTATTTTATTCTTATCAAGGGCCCATTTGTTGGATCCATTCAATGTATACCTTAGAATAATACAAAGAAGAGATCCTTGATAGTAATTTCAACTTGTTGGGTTCCCATTTGTATGCACCACCCATTAGAGTCTTCCTACATACCCAATATGTAAAAGAAGTTAACAACATTCCAAGACTACAAACATTCAATGGATAAAGGAATATTAGGAATCAAACATTATTTTCTATGTTGTAAGAAAGCAGGAAAACTTTTGACAGAACAAGGAGAATCAAGCACACTCACAAATGGAGGGTGCACGTACCTACTCTATTAAAGTTGCATATGTTCCATTGCGTTGACATATGTTGAAGCATATAAAAAACAATATCACGTCAATAGAGACTGTTGCAGTCCATACTTTCTTGAAAACCAACACCACAAGTAATGGATTGCATCATGCCAGCTAACAATTCATATTTTTTTAGCCGCTTCAATTGTAAAGTAAACAATTATCTTTAATAAGAAATCGGTATAGCAAACATTGGGTTAACATAGCACTGAGATCAAATTTGCAAAAACTAGATGCAAGCAAATGATAAAAATACCTGGTGAATGTGAATGTGTGTTTGGATAACCAAGGATGTTGCTTGAAGTTTTAAATGACCATCCCATGCTCCATCTTCTTGCATACTTCAACAATATTCATCAGAAGGCACATTATCTTCAACAAAAGGTTTAAATTCTTCACAGTGGTTCTGCACAAAAAACCAATAAATATATCCAACTTTTTCAATTTTCTTTGAAATTAATTCAAGAAAGAAAGACATAAATATCTAAATGTCCTTTACTGACAAACATAAATTAATACATGCACTTAACGCAAGTTTGGCCTAATTAATGTCCAAATGTATAAATCCTAAATGATAGTATTGAAAATGAAACACATGCCTAAAGTGAAATAGATGTGGACCAACAAGAGGTATACATGGTTCTGCAAATAAAGTCAATAACCTAGACATCAATTACAACATAATCCTTCTATGCCTAATAATCCTAACATTCAAACTATTGAATTCAAATAAACAATACCCATCTAATGCCAAGTTAGCTTGCCTGCTATCCCTCCACATCTCTAGAGCAAGTTCCTTTTCTTCTGCAACCTCCTCCTCCATCTCCATTAATAACATCTAGCATGGATACTTCTCAGCTTCATAGAACTCCCACTTCTCCCAAAGTTGGCTCGATGAAGCTAACAACATTCCATGGTACCATTGATAGAGGGTTTCATATATCAAGTTGTGATCTATATTTTAAGTAAAACATTTATCGATGAAACCCAAAGACTAAAATAATTTGTGGCTACCTTGAAAGGAGCCACTTTATTGTGGTATAACAAGAAAAAAGAGGTTTCTTCTTATGAAATATATTCGCATTTCTTATCAGATATCCACAATGAGTATGACTAACTCAATTCAACCTAGAATTTAAACACTTGACTCAGTCTATTCAAATCAAATGGATTGAGATGTTGCAATAATATAAATGAATTTAAAGTCTGATTGGATGATTAACCAATGCCCAACTACACCACAAGAAGACTTATTCGTTTATACATGGTTTTTTATCATGATTTGATTCAATTTGCAGAATTTGAATTTGGACACATAAAATCAGCATTTTGCTTTAAAAATGTATAAACAATGCAATTCAATATGGAAATATACACCAATCCATACTTGTGCACTGTAACTACAAGTGACAAGGGGTCAAGCAAAAATACATCAAGTACTCGGTAACGATAAGGAGATGAATTGTGCTTATATAACATAATCATTTACGGGATGAATGTCCCCTAGACAAGATGCTAGAAGTTGGTAATGATAAGGGGAGTCATTGAGGAACTATGCAACCATGAAAGTATGATACATGTTGCTTCTATAATTATTGAAATGAATTTCTAAAATCCAGTCAATTTAAATAAACAATCTATGGAATCTATTCTAACATAAAGTGTATAATACACAAAAATGATCCAACACAAGGTCATTCTAAACCCAATGATTCAAACAACTTAACATTTAAGCCTTTGCTACAATGTGTCAAGTGTGGGAAATTTGACCATTATGATTATTTCAACCACAATAATTGCAAAATTTGGATTTGTTACTTCAAGAATTACCTTTGAAACTTTGAATTAATTTTCCGATCTTGTTTCCTATCGCTTCCTCCTCTGTCAGAACCTCTATCTCAACATATTCCTCTACACCTTCCTATGAATACTCTAGCTGAACTTTCATTCTCATTCTTCTTTAACCTCTCTTCTTGCTTGATCAACAAACCTACAACTTCTTCAAATTTTGGAATATCCTGTCAAGAATATATGCCAAATGATGTTTATTAAAATTCACTATGAATCAAGGAAGCTATTGAATGAAATGACAATACTACTAGGTCTTTAATTTTTAGTATCAATCACCACAAAATCATTCTAGGAATGCTCTATTATAGAATCAGATTTATCCATCTTCATATTTGTTAATTTGTTTAAGAGAAATAAATTTCAAAGTTCATTAGAGGTTTCATATAATTTTTTAAACTTCTTCCATATCTCAATAGCATTTCTACAACCTTAAATATGATGAAGAATGTGATCCACGTGAGCAAAAGATAGAAGAAGAAAGGCATTTTTCTTCTTGTCATTATTTTGGACACCTTCAACGCAAATCACTAGTTATTATTCTTCAAAGTATATGTTATAATTTAAAAATTATAGATAATACGATCACTAGTATGAATTGTCCTAATATTTATAACATTTTCAATGAAATTTTCCAAAGACAGTTATTACATAAAAATATGTACAACTAGTACAATATGTCATACCTGCAGAGCAAGGGATGTCAGTTTCAAAATTTGTACACCATCACGTTGATCATTAAGTTTTGTAAGTTGTATAGTGACCCGGTAAAACTAGTCTGTATGACCATTTGTGCCAAGCTTGACAACCTCCAAGGATGAAGCTATATATGGGACCTGCCACACACCATGTCAAATATATATTATATATGTTCACATGAATATACTCATGTTCATAAGGAAATATGTTACTTTAAATAGCATACCATTTTATCAAGTTGTATTGATGCTTCTTATGATTACAACTTAGGCAATATAAGTTTTGTATCTATTACACCAAATACGAGTAATCATGGGAAATCAAGATAATAACAAGAATTGGAAAAGCTAAAAAACTAGTATCCCATTTACAAGAAGTGGTGGCATCTTGAACTTACCCTTACTTGCACTTTTGTTAAACCTAGAGATTTATAGTTGGAATCCTCTCTAGATTCTCTATTTGGATGGAAAGACCTCATGCGGGGTCCCTCACAACTACATGCTATAACAAATATTATTAATAAATCTAATAGATGTAATATTTTTTGTTCATCCTAGTTCCATTATAAATAAGAAATGCAAAGATGACATTCTAGCATTCTACCTATTGCAACAAGTATAGTAAGGTCTTCACTCAATGAATTATCCAGGAATGTGCCCAGGAAATTGTCAAAATTTAGATGACACGTCAGTGGGTTGTAGAAAGGCACCACTGTATCCATTCACTGAGATCCTCTTTGTTTTGAGAATAATTTAATTTTTTCTACTAAACATGACCAACCATGTGAAGGTAGAAGCTCTTATGGCCCCTCCCCCCCATCACATCACTCTCAGTTCCCCATACCCAATGCATGTACTTGAAAGAAAATGTGTAAACATGCAGATTTCATCATAAAGAAGCATTTACAAATTCACTTAATAAAAGCTAACATTCATTAAACCATTCATTCATTCAGTAGGGAAAAAATATGCATGACACTATATTATCGAAAATAATTTCATAGTATTTTTTCAGTCACTTATTTCTATTTTTTTTTCTTTTTACAAAATCAAGAAGAAACTCATCGTTTGAAACTTTTTGTTCAGTTCTTGGTGGTTAAACAACTTGTCATGGATTTTGCAGCAAGGGGTCCAAATTTGCTGCAATAATTTGAAAATGTTACGTTGATATATTATGGTATTATAATGGCAAGTATTTCATTTAAAAAAAACATCACAAAGATGTTTTTTTTACCTAATGTGGTCATATGATGTACTTCATATTTCGGTACTCTAGGTTCAACATGTATAGTGTGACCCTCTACATGTTGTCTTGTTTAAACATGGAAAAATACAATTAATGTTCAACATCTTCAATGCCATATTTAAAATTGACGTAGCATATGAATAAATTCATTACCGATATTTGAAGCATGATCTTCGATTGGTTGTTGTCCATCGACCTTGACATTGATTGGATTGTTGCTTTCCTGCTCAAAATAGAGTCAATATTTTATGGCAATTTTTTATAATGAATAGATTGTTTGCACAAGTAATAAATCTTCAATAAACCATATAGATTTTATATACTTGTGCGTAATATGGATCACCAAAAGACCGTGTTTTCCAAGACAAGCTTTTTCGACATTCAACAATAGCTCCAAAGTTGTACTGGAATCCAAGCTTCAAGTCTTCCTCAGTGGGAATTCCTTGAATCGTTCGACCTGCATATTTACATAACGTCATGAATTTACCTTTTACGATGCAATAAAATGAAAATAATTTTTAATTTATTATTTGGATGCATTATTAGTTTTTCAATACTTACAATTCGTGCCACCAAATTCGAATAACCACTAGGCCCAATCTTGTTATGACCAATTTTTTTTATATTTCCATTGTGGCCTTTGATGTGTGAAACAACCTATGAAAGTGTTGAAATAGGTTAGATGTTTCAAAATTGATATATAAATTAATAATAATAATGTTGATAATTACATTGTGGAAAGTATTGCATACCTCCCTGTGCCTAGTTGTATCTTTCCTTATTTTCTCAGAGCCCTCTCCTTTCCATCTTCCACTAGATTAGAGGAAATTTGGGGTCTAAAACAGGTCTTATAAGAAAATGAGCCAACAATAAATTCTTATGAGTTGGAATTCAACAACCAATAGAATTTCAATAAAATGAGTCAACCATAATGATTGACTTGACATATTTGTTATAACAAAAAAATACCTTTTGTTTATATTTTCAACATTTTTCCTTGTGTTTTTACTAAAATTTCGAGCAGGAGAAATCGTTGGATGCAAAATTAAATTATGGAATGAATACCCACACTGCATACTTTTGACGGACCCCTCTACCCCAAAAACAAGAAATACCTGAAAAAACGTGATCATCATCACCTTTTTTCAGGAATTTCTTGTTTCTGGGGTAGTAGGGTCCATCACAAGTATGCAGTGTGAGTACTCGTTGGATGCGGAATTTAACTCTGCATCCAACAAGTCCTCTCACTCGAAATTTGAGTAAAAAACAGGGAAATATGTTGAAAATACGAACAAAAAAATAGTTTTTTCTTTCTTCCTCTAAGCTTAATAAATATTATTATATTATTTTCCTTAGGAGGCCCATTTTAGACCTCAAAATTCCTCTAATGGGATTTCCACTCTCTAGTTGGAATCATCGAAGGGCACTTATACCTAACGGTTCCTTTATAGGTGAACCCTATATTGTTCCTGAACAATCTTCATATGTTGTCCAACCTTCTTTAGGACCGTGACTTTATTAAAGGTCTCATTCCCAAATAGGCCAACCAACCAATTAATGAGATCATCTTTTAAATTTTTAATTTTTCTATCTCACCTTGTACGGATGGTGGGTCCAAAGATATCTAAGGACAAATCATTTAGATGTTTATAAAAAATGTCACTTCCTACAAAACAATCATGCCATCATTAAATGAAAGACAATGTTTTATCGGTATATTAAAATCAAATTATAAACACTAACTTGAACAATGCATAATAATTACCTAGGATCTTCTCTATATTTATTGGAACGAGCTCTTCGTCCACCAAGAATGTTATATATATTCTACCCGTGCTAGTGACACTATAAGATCCAGGAATTGTTGCTTCAACAATATCAATATTAGCATGCTCTGCATCGACCCCTTCTTCTGAATGATCTAGTGTGCGCCGGTCGCTAGTTGGTGCACTCACAGCTAGCTTCGGGGGTGTCACAGAATGTGTTGATTGATTGATCAGTTGACAACGGTGGCACATGAGATGTACGAGGAGTCATTTGGTCACGTGGTGACTCTCCACAAGTATCATTGGGGCCAACACAGCTTTGACCACTCATTAGAGGAAATTTGGGGTCTAAAATGGGAGTTATAATAAAACGAGCCAGCAAAGAATTATTGTGAGTTGGATTTCAAGAATAAGTATATTTTCAATAAAATGAGTCAACCATAATGTTTGACTTCATATATTTGTCATAAAAAAACTACTTTTTTTGTTTGTATTTTCAATATATCTCCTTGCATTTTTACTCAAATTTCAACCGGGAGGACTCATTGAATGCATAATTAAATTTCACATCTAACGAGTACTCACATTGCATACTTTAGACGAACCCCGATACCCCAAAAACAAGAAATACCTAAAAAAATGTGATGATGACTATCGCTTGTGTTTTTAGCATGTTTATGTTTTGCTACAATTGCCAATCACCATTTGTAGTAGTTCTCCTTCCTAAGAGGGTGTTACCTATACATACATTATTTTTTCTAAGTTCGAACTATAGTACTATGTAATTAATTCCATAATAGTAAGTACAACGATTTGAATAGAAATACCATTCTAACTGTAAAGAAATACAATAATAACCATAATCAAGTAATACATCCAAGTAATAATTGTAGCAGAGAAAAAATACATAAAGTACCTATAGGTACTATGCCTTTTCCATGACTAGCCACTGTACCAAATCAATATACCACAAACACATTATCCACTAGGGGGTCATCATCACGTTTTTCATGAATTTCTTGTTTTTGGGGTAGCGAGGTTCGTCAAAAGTATGTAGTGTGGGTACTTGTTAGATGCAGAATTTAATTATCCATCCAATGAGTCCTCCTGATCGAAATTTGAGTAAAACCGCAGGGAGATATGTCAAAAATACGAACAAAAAAAGTCATTTTTTCTTTCTTCCTCCAAAATTAATAAATATTATTTTATTATTTTAACTATTATTTTATTATTTTCCTTAGGAGGCCCATTTTAGACCTCAAATTTCCTATAATGTGGTGTGTGGTCGTAGAAAATCCTGTAAATACAAACCATATTTTATAAGTTCATCATCGTATACAAGTAAAACTTATAAAGTACTAAATGAATTTATATTATGATTCAAGATTTTGCAACTTACTTGCAAGACATGCAATCTCTTTACCAAAACATCAACCTTGACTTTATTCTCATCCGTCTGCGACACAATGAATAGTAGGCGAAGGATATCTTCATTAATTGTCTTTAAGGCATTCTCTATCATCTTAATTGGGTCTAGAGAAGAACCAATGCCAGCATCGCTCATCAACTCATCCACATCTAAAGCTATTGATTTCTTTGACGTTGTTTCAAACGTCGAATTAGTTATTTACACCAAAAATATATAAAACATTATTGACGTGAAAGCAATATACTGAGGGAAAAAAGTATATTAACAAAACTTATCGATCATGACATATTCATAAAATTATAATTAGGTTTACCTAATGCCTCGATGCTGGTGTCATCTGGTCCACAGCTGGGGACTTGCTTCGATCATCCCCCTACCAAAAAGAAGTAAAAAACATTATCAGAAATAAACCAATATGCAAAAAAAACATTATGCTCCATATTATATTTGTACAATTCCAATGAATTATACCTGATGTCTCAAGGATTGTCTACTCATTGGATCAATGGGTATAGGGGACTTGCCCCAATCTATTGATAAGGAGGTGCCCCTTACAACATCCTGCATAAAAAACATAGAAAAATTTATCTAAAGAAACAAAAATACTCACGGTAACAATATTATAAGAAAACATTTTGATGTATTTAAATTGTACATTTACAATTAGGTATACCTGTTGCCCCAAGGTTGTTGTCGTCTGATCAACAATTGGGTGGTTTCCCTGATCAACACTTTTCAACAGGTATATAGATAATATTATCTAGATGAATCGAATATACTCATGAAAAACACAACAAAAAAACTTTTTGTTCATATTTAATTTGTACAATTGCATCGATGTATTCCTGCTTCCTTGAGGGAGGTATGGTATTATCTACTGCTATGGAGGTGCCCCTTACAACACCCTGCTTCAAAAACATAGAAAAACTATCCAAACAAAACCAAAATACTCACGGTAACAACATAATAAGAAAAAAATTGACGTATTTAAATTTTACATTTACAATCAAGTATACCTGTTGTCTCGAGGCTACTGCAGTATGATCAATAGCCTAGTGGTTTCCTTTATCAACACTTTGCAACAAATATACAAATAACATTATATAAACAAAATGAATATACTCATGAAAAAACATAGCAAAAAAAAACTTTTTTTTCAAATTATATTTGTACTATTACAAATATGTGTACTTGTTTCCTCGAGGAAGTTGTACTCCTCTGACCACCTGCTAGGGAGATGCCCTGATCACTACCATACAAAGTAAATATAGAAAATTTAAACAAAATAATAACAATTGATCACTAATGAAAAATCCTTAAGAAGTTAAATTAGTTAATAAAAGGTTGGGTAAATTGTTAGATGTACCACTCCCATAGTAACTGTGTTTGTATCTACTTGATTCAAATTGTAATTAATAAGCAGTTCTTACCCTACAACTATTGATTTAATGACACATACAAATACACGATTTCCTTCATGCCCCTCAAATATGCAATTGGGTTGCTTAATTATAGACCCTGGATGTGTACTGTTTATAAACTCCGCAATATTCCCTATGGTTTTTGGCCTTCCATCAATGTACAACGTTTCTCCTTTATTTTGATCTTTGTCTTTCAGTTGTAAGTAATTCACTGACAATCCATATCTGTGCATACTTCGTGTATATTGGACTAGGAACAACCAATATTTGTAGTTGTAACAGGGTCCATCATACTCAATCAATTCTATACATCTGTCGTAACCGATCCATATGTCATTCATGCAAAACAACCCAAATCATGTAATGCCGATGGTGCAATTCGATATATCTTCTTGTTCACAAAAGCATCTTTGTTTAGTTGAGGAAGATCCTTGGGTACCCATTGTTTCACTAGATGTTTGTACCTCAAGGGCACCTTGATGTCGCCTATTGTGTCATCATCATATGAACATGACCCCCCTCAGCGAGAAAAAATTCCATGTGTTTATGGAATTTTCTTCTGATCTTTTGACAATTAGTTGATATAACCCTTGTAGACCTACTGGATGTCTCACTTTCATAAAGATGAGTTATACTCCCCTCAATCGAGGAAGAAAGATATGACAAATACTTGTTTGGTTCTACTTGCACAATGGGAAAAAAGTTCAGGCATGACCTTGTTGGGTATGCATAATTTATATTAGAGAATTGCAATCCATTAAGGCATGCATTTTCGACTATCATCATACATAGTAAGCAATTATCCCCCAAACTTGAAAATGCATATGTTGATTAGTAAGGGTTTTTTCCTTTAATTGTCTTGCATGTTCAAAATTGGAAACAAATGTCCAAAAATAAATTGGTTGATAGAGTGATATGGTCTTCAATTTACCCATCCACACTTTCAACTCGGATAAATTCACTATGTCGATGGTCCTTCTAACTATTGGCGTCATCTTGATATGCATAGTTTGAACCTCTTCTTGTCATACCCACAAGACAAAGGTGCACCGTAAAGGTGGAAAAGCAACCCCTTCTACCCATAGAACCAACAAGACCAATGAATTTAATATTTTCTCTCTCTCTCAAGGTATATTGTCACATATTTTGTATCATCATTGTATAAGCAGAAATAAATAACAAAGCTGTATCTAGAAAGTACTGCTGTATAAATTCAAACATAATTTTGATCTCTTTCAACTTTAACACTCCAAGGGTCACTGCGTTAAAGTTGGTCCTTGAGATGAGTTATCAATTCCAATGTACAGAACATAAATAGTAAAAACATTACAATGAAGTTTAACTAATGAATAGTAATTAAAGAACAATAATAATCCTAGATAGATCTGGTTTGGATCTGCCTTATACTCATACATTTTGAAAAAGCTCTTGTCACTGTAAGGACAATCTGTTGGAAGACATACCTTGATAGAGAGAGAGAGAGAGAGTTGATGGTTTAGGTTCACATTTCATGGTTAAAGCTCATAGTTCACATTTCACAACACAATTCTAGAAGCCCTAGAAGAGGTACCATATGACCTTTGTTACCCTACTTTAAGTGCACTCAACTTTAAAACATCAACAACCCTATGTGTCCAACAAATATAAAATCTATACTTCTTTCATGCCAAGATACTTCAAGAGTGAAGTTATGAACATAATATATAAAATTGGCATGTTTTCTAGAATGGTCACTTAGGAAACCCTAGGCTTTAGGGTGGTTACCATAATAAAACATAAAGTTAAGTTAAGTACACTTAGAGTAGGGCACCAAAGGTCATGTGGTCACATAATAATAAAACAATAAAAGTAATAAGGTTAAGTAATCATACCAAAGGTGTTCAATGTGCCACACACAATAAGGGTGCTAGGACCAAGTAGAAGATGAAGGACCATAAGTCAACCAAAGGGGTCACAACTAGATGGTAAGGAAACCCCCACACCCACAAGACCAAGGTGTACTATAAAGGTGGAGTAACAACCCCTTCTACCCATAGGACCAACAAGACCAATGAATTTAATATTTTCTCATATATTTTTATCATCATTGTATAAGCAGAAATAAATAACAAAGCTAGATCCAAAAAAGTACTACTGTAATAAATTCAAACATAAT
This sequence comes from Pseudotsuga menziesii, assembly GCA_001517045.1. Taxonomy (NCBI): domain Eukaryota; kingdom Viridiplantae; phylum Streptophyta; class Pinopsida; order Pinales; family Pinaceae; genus Pseudotsuga; species Pseudotsuga menziesii. The sequence continues at coordinate 46,936 of LPNX010792606.1, read as the reverse complement.
TTTCATCTCTTTTAACTTTAACGCTCCACTAGTCACTGCGTTAAAGTTGGTCCTTGAGATGAGTTATCAATTCCAATGTACAAAACATAAACAATAAAAACATTACAATAAAGTTTAACTAATGAATAGTAATTAAAGAACAATAATAATGCTAGATAGATCTAGTTTGGATTTGCCTTATACTCAGGCATTTTGAGTAAGCTATTGTCACTATAAGGACAATTTGTCAGAAGACATACCTTGAGAGAGAGAGAGAGAGAGAGTTCTGAGTGTTGATGGTTTAGGTTCACATTTCATGGTTGGAGATCACGGTTCACATTTCACAACACAATTCTAGAATCCCTAGAAGAGGTACCATATGAACTTTGGTACCCTACTTTAAGTGGACAAAACTTTACAACATCAATAACCCTATGCATCCAACAAATATCAGATCTATACTTCTTTCATACCAAGATACTCCAAGAGTGAAGTTACGAACATAATATATAAACTTGGCATGTCTTCTAGAATGGTCACTTAGGAAACCCTAGGTTTTAGAGTGGTTACCATAATAAAACATAAAATAAAGTTGAGTACACTTAGAGTAGGGTACCAAAGGTCATGTGGTCACATAATAATAAAACAATAAAAGCAATAAGGGTAAGTAATCATACCAAAGGTGGTCAAGGTACCACACACAATAAGGGTGCTAGGACCAAGTACAAGATGAAGGAACATAAGTAAACCAAAGGGGTCACAACTAGATGGTAAGGAAAATCCCATACCAACAAGACCAAGGTGTACCATAAAGGTGGAGTAACAACCCCTTCTACCCATAGGACCGACAAGACAAATGAATTTAATCTTTTGTCTCTCTCAAGGTATATTGTCACATATCTTTTTATCATCACTATATAAGCAGAAATAAATAACAAAGCTAGATCTAGAAAAGTCATGCTATAATAAATTCAAACATAATTTTCATCTCTTTCAACTTTAACGCTCCACTGGTCAGTGCGTTAAAGTTGGTCCTTGAGATGAGTTATTAATTCCAATTTATAGAATATAAACAATAAGAACATTACAATGAAGTTTAACTAATGAATAATAATTAAAGAACAATAATAATGCTAGATAGATCTAGTTTGGATTTGCCTTATACTTAGACATTTTGAGTCAACTCTTATCACTATAAGGACAAGCTGTCATAACACATACCTTGAGAGAGAGAGAGAGAGAGACAGAGAGAGAGTTGATGGTTTAGGTTCACATTTCAAAGTTGGAACTCGGGGGTTGGAGATCACGGTTCACATTCCACAACACAATTCTAGAAGCTCTAGAAGAGGTACCATATGACCTTTGGTAACCTACTTTAAGTGCACTCAACTTTACAACATCAATAACCCTATGTGTCCAACAAATATAATATCTATACTTCTTTCATGCCAAGATACTCCAAGAGTGAAGTTATGCACATAATATATAAACTTGGCATGTATTCTAGAATGGTCACTTAGGAAACCCTAGGTTTTAGGGTGGTTACCATAATAAAACATAAAATAAATTTGAGCACGCTTAGAGTAGAGTACCAAAGGTCATGTGGTCACATAATAATAAAAAAATAAAAGTAATAAGGTTAAGTAATCATACCAAAAGTGGTCAAGGTACCACACACAATAAGGGCACTAGGACCAAGTGGAAGATGAAGGACCATAATTCAAACAAAGGGGTCACAACAAGAGGGTAAGGAAACACACATACCCACAAGACCAATGTGTACCGTAAAGGTGGAGAAACAACCCCTTCTACCCATAGAACCAACAAGACCAATGGATTTAATATTTTCTCTCTCTCAAGGTATATTGTCACATATATTTTTATCCTCACTGTATATGCAAAAATAAATAACAAAGCTAGATCCAAAAAAGTACTGGTGTAATAAATTCAAACATAATTTTCATCTCTTTCAACTTTAACGCTCCACTAGTCAGTGCATTAAAGTTGGTCCTTGAGATGAGTTATTAATTCCAATGTACAAAACATAAATAGTAACAAAATTACAATGAAATTTAACTAATGAATAGTAGTTAAATACCAATAATAATGCTAGATATGTATGGTTTGAATTTGCCTTATACTTGGACATTTTGAGTNGAGAGAGAGAGAGAGAGAGAGAGAGAGAGAGAGAGAGAGAGAGAGTTACAATGTTGATGATTTAGGTTCACATTTCACAATTGGAGCTCATGGATTGGAGATCACGATTCGCATTTCACAACACAATTCTAGAATCCCTAGAAGAGGTACCATATGAACTTTGCTACCCTACTTTAAGTGTACTTAACTTTACAACATCAATAACCCTATGCGTCCAACAAATATCAGATCTATACTTTTTTCATGCCAAGATACTCCAAGAGTGAAGTTATGAACATAATATATAAACTTGGCATGTCTTCTAGAATGGTCACTTAGGAAACCCTAGGTCTTAGGGTGGTTACCATAATAAAACATAAAATAAAGTTGAGAACACTTAGAGTAGGGTACCAAAGGTCATGTGGTCACATAATAATAAAACAATAAAAGTAATAAGGTTATGTAATCATATGAAAGGTGGTCAAGGTACCACACACAATAAGGGCGCTAGGACCAAGTAGAATATGAAGGACCATAAGTCAACCAAAGGGGTCACAACAAGATGGTAAGACAAACCCCATACCCACAAGACCAAGGTGTACTGTAAAGGTGTAGAAAAAACCCCTTTTACCCATAGGGCCAACAAGACCAATGACTTAAAGATTTTCTCTCTCTCAAGGTATATTGTGACATATATTTTTATCATCATTATATAAGCATAAGTAAATAACAAAGCTAGATCTAGAAAAGTATTGCTGTAATAAATCCAAACAAATTTTTCATCTCTTTCAACTTTAACACTCCACTGGTCACTGCATTAAAGTTGGTCCTTGAGATGAGTTATCATTTCTAATGTACAAGACATAATCAATAACAAAATTACAATGAAGTTAAACTAATTTAGTGAATTGCTTAAATGAATTAAAGGTATTGTAGATAAATTTCCAAGATGCATAATAATACAGTAGTAAAACAGAGTAAATTTCCAACATAGTGCTAGATGCAAAACAATAAGACAAATTAAACATAATTTTCATCTCTTTCAACTTTAGCACTACTCAATGGTCCTTGTGCTAAAGTTGGTCCTTGAGATGCAATAAGCAGAGATAACAATACTATAATAACAACTATAAATAAACAAAGATTAGTATCAAAATATATTGGTTTAAAAGATACAATTCAAATCACAGATCTTAGGTAAGACTTCCCATGATTGAGAATGTGTATGAATCTTGTCTAGTTTTTTTTGCTCCAAGAAAAAATTTTCAATTTTTTTTTTATTAGCATGGCTGCCTGGCTTTCTGGTTTTGTGGATCCTGGACTCCTTCCAGCTTCTTGAAGCTTTTTGCTTCTGGCCTCTTTGCTAGCATGGTGTGTTTGGTTGCTAAATCGAGTTAGATCAGGAATTTCCCAGGTCGTTTGGAGGTTCTTGCTGCTGTGTCTGTTCTAAAGTTGATGGAGTCTTAGAGGAGTTGGACATGCATTGTCACGGTTCTTTGGTTTTCAGATCCTACAGGGATCTTTACTAGTTGGACTTACTGCATTCTGAAGGCATTAAAATTGAATTCTTTGTTCAATTCTGAAGGCTCGTGGAGTTCTTGTTCTTCTTGCCTTGTTCTGACTCGCCCTTTTTGGTGATCCTGGGCGTCCTGGGCTCTGGTCCTTAGAGTGATGTCTGGGCTTGTGTGTTTAGTTCTTCTCCTCTGTTTGAAAGATTTCAGCCTTTGCTGGCCTATGTGGATCGGTAGTTCTTGGTCTCTTGATTGATGGAGTCTTTGGTCAGAATTTTTGCTTTTGTAGGGTCCTTTGGTTGGAGCTCTATTTCCGGTGGCCAGACCTCATGGACTCTGGCGTGGTTCCTCCATTGCCTCTCCCTCCTGAATTAGAAGATTTTAAGAGGCTGATCGCTTCTTGTGGTAAGAGGATTGGGGGGCCTTCCCAGAAATTTGTCAAGAAAGTTGATATCCCTACGGTTGAGCTCCCAGCAAATCGGATCTGCCGTTCGGCTTTAAATCTGGTGGCCCGTGGGCTCATCAGTCAATTCTATGGTCTTTGGCCTTCTCCTAAGGCTATTGAGGGTTGGGTGCAGCGGAATTGGAGGCCCTTAGTCTCTGATCATATCTAAAGTCATTTTGTAGGAAGAGGCTTCTTTGTTTTTGTTTTCGACTCTATAGAAGACCGAGGACCAATCTTTCGAAATGGTCCATACTTCATGGGCCCTCATAGGCTTTACTTAAACAAGTAGTCCCCTGATTTCTACCCTACGCAAGATGTCCCATCTATTGTCGCACCTCCCTTTGCATTGTTGGAATGCTGAATCCCTGGAAACCATCGAGAACAAGCTTGGAAAATACATAGATAGGGCAGAAAGTAAAGATCAGTTTTCTTGTGCACGAATATGTGTAGAAGTTGACCTTGAGATTGGCTTTCCTGAAGAAATTAAGTTATCAGTTGCAGACTGGTCTTATATTCAGGAATTGAATTACGAACAAATCTCATTTAAATGTGTATTTTTCCATGGTTATGGGAATTTTGCCAGAAATTGTGAAAAACAATTAGAAGTGGAACCTGTAAAAGAGAAAGAAGATCACTGGAATCAAGTCCAACAAACTGGAAAATTCAATCAGAGTCCTAGGAAGAAAAGTAAAGAAAGTAAATTTGTGGTTGGTGATTCTGCTGCTGGGAAACCTTATTCTCAATTTGTTACCCCCATAGCTTCTCTCAATTACTTTTCTGCCCTCAGTGCTCCTGAAGTTGTCCTGGAAGAAGGTGAAATACATTAACTTGATGGGCCTGAGTTGGAAGTTGAGGAAAATATAGTTACAAAAGATCAAGATGGCCCTTCAAACCCGGATCCTCCCAGGGATGAAGCTCCCCCTCATTCTCCTCTTCCTGATGCTTGCTCCCCTCCCTCTTATTCTGACATTACTAGGCAAAAACAAGCTGACAGCTTTAGATATTTTGATGAAGATTCTACTGAGCTGCTATCCAAAAAGGCAGGGAGGAAGACTAAGAAGGAAGTATGGGAAGAAGAGGCTGAGAGGCTTAATACCCAAGGAAGTCAACCTGCCATCGAAATGTAGTATGGTCGAAACAAGAGAAAAAGGTCCCCTAAGGGAGCAATTACTCCCTCTCCCTTGGGTAAGTAATGTTGATTACCTCTTGGAACTGTAGGGGATTGGGGAATCCTTTCAAAGCTAAAGCCGTCATAGATTTATTGAAAGTGGCTTCTTTCGAAATCCTATTGCTCCAAGAGACCAAAATTGAGGAGGAAGCTCTCCTTCTCATCAGTAAAAAAAAATGGAAACTGAATAATGGCAAAGCTGTCAGTGCTAGAGGATCCTGTAGGGGATTAGAAACTCTTTGGTGTCAAGAGAAATTTTAGTTAAAAAATTGGTTTGCCACACATCATTGGATTTTTACAGAGCTCTATCATCTATCTAGTAAGAACTCTCTTTCTCTCTTTAATCTCTATGTTCCAGTTAATTATATTGAAAAAAAAGAATGTTGGAGTTCGTTATCAAACTTCTTAGAGCTCAATTCTCCAGTAAATGTAATTCTTGCTGGAGATCTTAACATTACACTATCTCCGAATGAAAAAAAAGGAGGACTGAGAGACAAGGATCATCTGCACGACATTGTAGAAGAAATAATTCAAGTCTAGGACTTGATTGATTTTAAACCCAAGCTTTGGTGTTTTACTTGGTCCAACCATAGAGTGGGTGCTGCAAGTATCTTAGCGAAGTTAGATCGATTCCCTGTTCACAGCTCCCTGTTAGATGGTAAAAATATGATTTCTTCTAAAATATTACCAAAACTCACGTCTGACCACTATCCCGTCTCTTTGTTGATTGAAAAAGAAGAGGCGCTTGGGATAATTCCATTCCGTTTTTTCCCTCTCTGGATGGAGCGTGTTGGGTTTATGGATATTGTATCCCATGCTTGGTCTAAATATGTTGCTGGTTCTCCCAATTTTGTCTGGGAACAAAAGCTGAAACAAACTAAAATTGTGTTGAAGTTATGGATTAAATACCCTCTCTCTAATCCAACGTTCATCAGAAAGGAAATAGTGGTTCAGTTGTCAGCATTCCAAATTGTTCTGGAAAATAGCGAAATTACCACCTCCAATATTTCTCTTGAACAAATTGCCCAGCAAAAGACATTTCTAGCGTTCAGGCAGGAGGAGGAACATTTAAGACTGAAGTCTCAAAGTCTCTGGCTGAAGGCTGGCGATATGAATACTGCATTTTCCCATCGTCAATGTAGGGCTAGGCTTTCACAAAATCACATTTCTAAAATTTCTAATGCTGAAGGGGTTACCATAACAGGTCAAGATCTTCTCAAGCAGGAAGCTAACAGACATTTTCAGCTATTATTTCAAGATGATGGTATTTATGATGAGGAAGTGTCTTCTAAGTTTCTGGAAAATGTTCCTACTCTTGTCACCAATGCAAATAATTATGAACTAATGAAACCTTTCTCAGAAAAGGAATTGGTAAATATCATCTAGGAAATGGAATCTGATAAAGCCCCAGGGCCAGATGGTTTTACCATTCATTTTACAAAGTCTGTTGGCCCATTATTAAATCTGATCTTCTCTGTATGGTGTCTGCCTTTCAGATAAAAGCAAAAGTGGGAGGGGGAACCAACTCTACTTTTCTTTATCTTATCCCAAAGGAGGTCAACCCTTCTTCCTTCGATAGGTTTCGACCTATTTCACTGTGCAACGCTTCATATAATATTCTGGCCAAACTTCTTACTAACAGGCTTAAGATCTTGTTAGGTAAGCTGATCTCTCCTCTCCATGGTGGATTTGTTAAAGGCAGGCACCTAGTGTATAACGTAATCCAAGTGCAAGAAGCCCTTCATTCAAGCTTCCAAAGGAAAGAGAAAGGTATGTTAATTAAGTTGGACATGAAGAATTCCTTTGACCGAGTCAAGTTACCATTTCTTTATGATGTTCTCAGTTCATTTGGATTTTGTTCTGAATTCGTAAACCTGATTAAAGCATCCACAGACAAGCCTTGGATTGCTCCATTAGTCAATGGTAGACCCTCTGAATTCTTCAAATCCTCCATAGGTCTCCGTCAAGGCTGTCCGTTGTCTCCCTTCCTTTACATATTGATGGTTGAATCCCTTAGCAAAAAACTCATTGTTGAAAAGGAAGCTGGGTATCTTCCTGGCATAAAGATTGCTAGGGGTGTGGATCCAATAAACCATGCACTTTTTTATGATGACTCTCTTCTCCTAGGAGGGGATTCTATGAAAATTGCTTGGGCTTTCAATGTTATCCTCCGAAAATTCTGTTAAATATTTAGGGCTTTGATTAATAGTAAAAAAAGTGTTGTTTACGGATGGAATGTAGAACACTCGAAACTTCTTCGAATATAAGCTTTCCTGGGATTTCCTAGGTTTGTCAAGTGGGAGAAGATTAAGTATCTGGGGCTTCCCTTAACTCTTGGCCCGTCCCCTCCTTCCCTTTGGCTTGATGTGCTAGCTAAGTTAAAGGAAAAAATTGTCTCTTGGGGAGGCCATTGGCTTACTAAGGCTGGGAAATTGACTTTGTTAAATCAGTTCTTTTAGCTTTTCCTGTATTTCAATCAACTTTGATGCTTGCCCCTAAATCTAACTCCACTTAGATTTCTAAACTTTTGAGAGACTTTCTATAGAATGGAGGGAAAGGTGGAAAAAAGAAAATTCATTTAGTAAGCTGGGAAGTTCTAAAACGACCTATTTTAGAAGGAGGATTACAAATTCGTGGCCCCGGAAGTGCTTCTCTAGCGAAGAGTGGAAAACTTATTTGGAAGCTTTTTGCGGATAAGAAACACCCAGTCATCAGAATTTTTAGGATGAAATACCTAAAGGGTGGCTCATTGAGAAATATCACATCTTCTAATACTCCAACTGGCACTGCTATCTGCAATTCCTGCAGGAAAGGGTTCGAATTTTTTAACCAACAGTTGTTTAGAGATCCTGGTAATGGGATGGGGACCCTTCTCTGGGATGATAAGATTTTCGAGAAACCTCCCCTTTCTTCTGTCACTCGGCTTTCAGAAACTATAAATTGGGAAAAAAACAAAGGACTGTTACAAGTGGCAGATATTTGCAATTGGGATAGTAATGGATACTGGTCAGGCTGGACTCTCCCGAAATTTCCAATTCATCTTAACTTCCAAAAATCAGAGTTGTTCTCTCTTCTATCTGGCCTTGCCCTTGTTCATATCTCCCAAAAAGATAGCTGGGGTTGGGGCTTTGATGGCTATTATTCAGCAGCTAAAGGTTTCAAATCTCTTCAATCAGCTCACATTTCATGTTTTTCTCCAGCAATATGGAAAACTGTTTGGCTATCCCATCTCCTGAAGGTAAAAAAAATTTCCTGGTTGTTGTTGAAAAATAAGATTCTGACAGGTGATAACCTCCTTAAACGTGGCTTCTTTGGTCCTTTTTGTTATTGTTTTTGCAAAACACCATTTGAGATAGTTGATCATCTCCTGATTGACTGCGATTTCTCTAGGAATGTTTGGGTTATGGTATTACACAGGGTTCAGTAAAATTTTCCAACTCAAAGCTTTGTCAATGAATTTTACATTGCCTGGCATGATCGGCGGCCTCCGAAGTCTAATTCTGTAGTATTATACAAACATTGGCATTCAATATTAAAACTCACGTGGTGGTCTCTGTGGATTTCAAGGAATAATTGCGTTTTTAATGAGTAGAAGCCGAATCCCCAGATCACAACCTTCAATTCCTTGTCATTATTTCTTGAATTAATTGGACATCCGGTGTCCTCTCTGCCAGGCTCTCTACATTTAGATGCTCATCCAGTGGGTTCCTTTCCTTATGTCAATCCTGCCAGCGACCATCCTTGGAAAATTCGTGCTGATAAGATAGTCTTTGATTCTTTTTGGAAGAGTTCAACTTCAGCTGTTATTTTTTTTCACGGTGCTTCTATAGGGAACCCCGGGGTCTCTGGTGCTGGGGGTTTGGTATTCTCCTCAAACATATTGTTCTCTTACAGGTGTAGCTAGGGGCTGGGACTATTGTCTAACAATCAGGCTAAATTCTACAGCCTTCTCTTGTCAAGTCAGCTAGCTAAAGAGAAATATTTCAAATCAGTCAAAATTTTTGGTGACTTGGAACTCATTAGGAAAATTTTGAGGTCTAAAATGGGCGTCATAAGAGATATAATAAAATATTATGAGTTAGACATTTTGTGGGGGAGGTATATTTACAACTCATCTTTTACATCATAACCAATGTAACTATAGTTAAGTTAAATTGAAAAGATATCTAAAATAAAATAAAATAAAAACAATCTTTGATATGACTAAAAGTAAAGTACTTTTAAGTACACAAAATACTTTTGAATATAATATGATGAATGTACTTATTAAGTAATGTACTAATAAAATAAAATATATTAATTTTGAATTTTGAAATATAAGTTACTTTTTCAATATTCAAAATATGTTTATAAAACCTATGTATTAATTTATATTTATTAAAAATAAAAATCTGTTGTAAAATATAAATATAAAACTATATTAAAAAAACATTTTTCAATTTATTTTTTATTTTTTTTAATACAGTTTCAAAAACATATGTAAATTCTTTATTAATATTTTTATGATATATATTATGTATATTATATATCATTTTTAATGCAATAACTAATAACATCATTAATTTTTTTTAAATGATAATATTAAAATGAAGAAATAGTACATAAATTTAAAAAAAAAATGATGTTAATATTAAGTAAATTAGATTATATGTAATACAAATATTATAATATAATATCTTATTATGATATAATAGTTCATTTAAATTGTTACATAAAGGTTTTGCATATATATTTGGTTTTCTAACTTGAATGTGCGTGCCTAGTTTATGTTGATATAGATGAAGATGTTTTAAAAGTTAAAACATGATAATAAAATATAAACCTTGAATATTATCTAAATTTTAAAAAAATAGTATTAATATTAATATTCAGTGGAATGAGAATACATATAGTAATTTATTATAAAAAATATTTTATTTTAATAAAATAAATAAATATATATTTTATATTTAAATAATAATTATAATAGATTATTACATATATTAAGTATTTAAAAAACAAAATAAAAATTAGTCACAAATTATTTTTATTTTTATTATAAAATGTTAAGTAATTTTGATTTTAAATAAAGATTTGACATATATATATTATAAATTGAAAAAGTAATTACATCACTCTAGTTTTGATTAGAGCATTTACTTTTTTTTTTAATTGTAATTTATTTTATATTAAAATATATGAAAATTAATTACATAAAATTGGTTTTGAATAAAGCATTTATCTTTTTGGTATTTGTAATTTATTTTATATTAAAATATAGAGTACTTTTCTTTCTAAGTATTTTAAGAGTACTTTAGTACATTTATATTATATTAAAAAATAATTTTTCAGTACTATTTTCATAATGAGTACTTTACTTACAACATTCATATAGTTAACTATGCGTTTTTATTCACCATTTACAATTTGACAAATAAACATTCTTAACTCAACTAATGCCACCTCAACCATTATAGATGACGTCATTCTCTAGAATGTGATTGGTTATTTTAAAGTGGATTTTGATGGTGCATTTTTTAGGCCCATTTTTTACCTCAAAATTCCCCTAATGATTGATTAAAGTTCTAAATTCAACTAATATCCTCAATAGTACTGCTTTGAATATAATTATGCAGAGAATCAGGAGAACTTTGAAAGATTTTGACAAGTCAGACTCTTTTCACATTCTCCGAGACTTAAATAAAGATGATGACGTACTGGCTAACAAAGCTTGTCTTTTTCCTCAAGGATTTCTTAGTACCAATGATGAACCCAATCAATTCCATCCAATTTTGTAACTTCAAGTAGTTGTATTCAGTTTGACTGGATGAGGTCTCAATAATGCTTTGTTTTGAATTTGGTTCCTATGATCTTTGTAATTAGGTTGATTGGCTATTGTAAAAAAAGACCGCATTCCTTCTTTCAATAAAATTAACCGTTTTTGTTATAAAAAAAATCACAGATCTTAACACCCCAACAAGGTCATCTCTAAGTCCTAACAACCCACAAGAATCATAGCACTGCCCAAGCATCCGATAGCCCACAGAGATCACAACTCAACTCTATTCAAAAACTTTATAGAGGTTACAACTCAAGTACAATGAACACACACAAGGTCACAAGCCACCACATGATGCATTCAAGAGTCATAGATCAGGTCTGAACAAACCCCAAGGTTCATTAACTAGCAGAACCTTGATACATTGCATGGAGATTGTGATAAGTTTCACCCCAAAACTAAAACATATCAAAAAAATCATGATGCATTTCATCTCTTTTAACTTTTAAAAATTGAATTTTTTTACCCTATCTTAAGTTCACTTAACTTTATTTTTATGTTTTTTATTGGTAAAACTCCTAAAAGATAGGAGTAGTTAATTGATCTTTCTAGAAGAAGATGATCCCCTCTTGGACTGTGTATTCCCTTTAGGGATGGGTTGTGTTCTATGTATTCCCTATAAGGCTAGGGCCTTGACCTTATGAAGAGGGTTGTGATTGTGTGTCACTACTCTGTTGGACCGTTACTGTGTATCACTTCTCTGTTGGATGGTGACTATGTGACTGTGACTGTCGTGTCCCTTTCTTTGTTGAATTATGACCGTTGTACCAAGACTATGGTTTCATATCCTAGCTTAGCGATGACTATGTCAAACCCTATATTATAGTTCAGTAGTGGTGTTAAGTCTGCTAGAGGGAGTTATGACTTTTAGGGTGCATGAAGGTTGTCACTGTCCCAAGATTGTCATTGCAACATGAGTTTGAAGTTTTTATTCTCAGTGATGGACTTTTTTGTTGAAGCAAATTGAGGTATGTATTAGTCTAACCTTACCCTACTACAACCTGTTTTTTCTCTCTAAGGTATGTCCATTGTTCCTTAGTGACTTTTCCTTCAAAATTAGGAAAGGTCAAATCTGGAAAAATATCCAAGTATAAGGAATATCTGAACCAGTACTGTTGGTTTCCTCTTTTACTGATATTGTTTGATCAGTTTTTGTCTAACTTGTTAATTAGCCTATTTCTTTACTACTGCTATTTAATGTTAGTACATATGTCAACTTTAACACATGGACCTTTGGGAGTGTTAAAGTTGAAAGAGATGAAAATTATGTTTAAAATTATCTTGCACCTTCATCATCCAATCATCATCTAATAATCTCGAAGATTGAATCACTATCTCCAAGATTTTCTAACTTGGCTCTAATACAATGTTATAAGATGCATCAAATATAGAAAATAGATACAATATATGAGTTTCACTCATTGGTTTCCAACATATGCTTCATGATAAAATGAAGAATATGTGTGATATCTTAACTTAGGTGCACAAGAGGTTTAATGCATGCAATTTCACTAATTCTGTGGTTCCCTTTGTTGTATAAATAATGCTCTTTGATATACACAAAGCATTGATGCTTATAACATATTCACAATATTAATGCTCCCATGTATGCATGAAGTATTAATGCTCTCTTATATGCATGAAGCATCAATCATCCCTTATTACATTGAGATTACTTTTTGTATGCCTTACCATGGGTTACAACATGCAATTGTTCATGTATTAGTGTTGAAACATGTTTGGAAGACCTTGGATTTGCAACATTAGTTACTTGACTACAGTTGGTTGCATGTACAATTAATGCATGCGGCGATATATTCTCACAATAAACAATATTCATTTTCCTCGAATTATGGTAGAAAATGCATACAATATCACACATCCACAAATATTGTACACTGTGAGAACGTATTTGTGACATACATTGCAATTCACCTGCACTCGCACAAATATTCTTTCTCTTATCAAGATACCTGCATCCAATGCTTTAATCTTTTTCATGAATATTTGATGAGGTAAAATATAAATAGCCAGAGTCATTGGATTTACCACTAGTCATTAGTTGCATTCTGTCAAAATGAAAAGGAAACATATGGAAAAAAAATTCATAACATTAAACCTATATATTATATATGGCAAGAAAAGACAAATATATGGTCAATGACGAATCAAAAGTCACCCATGAGGGAAGGAATCTATGCTCTCATTTTTGTAGATTATTACTCAAGATACAGTTGGGTATAATTAATCAATACACATTTGAGTGTAGATCCTGTAGTATGTGTTGATGCAACACAAAATTTAGTGGTTGTTGGTCTGTAGCATTTTGATTGATAGAGATCGATCATTCATAGTATTGGTAATCATTGGTGATTCCTAGTATTGGATACAATAATATAGAGTATATCACTGAATCTAACTGTCATATAAATTTTACTCCCTCACAATTATTCAAAGAAATCCTTGCACTTCCTAAGAATGGAACTTTGGCATAGTTGGAAGAATGCAAAATAAGCCCAATTACATATTGATGGTAATTCAATCCAGAACATAAAACATAAAATAAGTGTGAACACAATGAAAGGGCTCACCTATCTATGAATGTGAGTCCCATTACAGAGATCTATCTTTGAGGTAGAAGTCACAATCACTATTTATTTACCCATGGTTTGATCCCTGAAAGGGCTCACCTATCGTTCAAAAATACCAACTCCAACAATTATGACATGATATTTTGCAGAATCCAGAGTAGAACAAAATGGATATTTTGCATGATATTATGACAAGATATTTTGTAGAAGCTTAATCCCCACTACACTCATAGCTATAGGCAAATCAAAATATACAATTTTTAAAAATATGTGCTTTTTTGCGGGATTAAACCTTAATCATTGAGGCAATCATGTAATCTCCATACAATTTTTAAAAATGTCAGTACTTATCTTTGTTATAACAATGTTTTCCTCTATTAGCACATGGACGTCCTTTTCCCTTTCCCTTGCACTTGGAAAGATACAATGACCTTTAAATTGATATATGGAGATGTACATATTTAAATTGACATGACACATGAGTATCAAGGTGCAACTTGCAACTTTCAATATTGTTATTTTCATCATTTAGCACAAATATATGCTCTATTCCTCCAATATTTCTAGAAAAAAAAAACATGTAGTGACCTTTTTACCTATTTTTATTTTTTCCTACAACGTTGTTATGGCAAGGTAAATGATTTTCAAGAGGATTTTCCTTTGCAGAGTAGACACTAGTGAAAATATATGCTTTAAATTAAATTACAACTAGATGAAACATCCTCTTGCATGATTGCAAGGTTCAACTTTAACTAACTCTTCTTCACCAAGCTACACATTTGAGGCCCATAAGACAAGACAATATGTTGGGTTTAATGTCATCCACAACCATATCCTTTTCAGGTATACACATGATGTTGTAGGAAAACAAAAAATTGCCATGGAAAAAATAAATACTCACTGCTGAAATAACTTAGTGATCCCAATGATCATGAGTTTACAATCAATTTTGTATAAATATTATCAAAATTGGGAAAGTGAACATCTTACATGCTTACTTATGACTTATGTTGCTTCTCTTAGCTAAGGTTCTCATCTTCTAAGGGTAAATTTCCTTAATTCTTTGACATGGATCCTAGGGATTCAAGAATTCCCTTAATTTCTTACAGGTAAGTACACTACTTGTACACGCCTTGTACACTTGTCTTTTCTATATTTGAACTTCTCGAGATAGTTATTCATGACTCAAATGATCATTGAGATGGCCATGACCTTGATTGGTCCTTTTATTCTCACTTGTGAATCATGAACTAGAGGTTTCCGTACCTAATCTAAGATCCTATATAAATGATACAAGAGGCCCATTAGATTTCAGTGATTGATGTATGCTCTAGGTGCAATTGCATGCCCAATCATGAGGATATTACACCTAGGCTTCTATGGAAGTAGAGGAACACATGCATCATCAAATCACTAAATACATATCGTAATGATATAATAATCACTAATTGGACCCTAGGGTTGATTCCCCAAATGTTATATATGTTTCAAACCTTTTGTATGTTGGTTCCACCTTATTTAATCTATGCATGTATTGCACCCATCCTATTCCTGGGGAGGAAACTAACAACACACTAAGTTATAGGCAAACAACATATATCAAAATTTAGGGAGTATTCAGTTAAATCGAAATGGGTGTCATTATATATTCCACTAGTATTATGGTTTCCTTATTGGTATGATTCCCATTAACTACAAATATATCCAAAATAATTTATTCTAAAATCATTAATTCCTTAAGAAACTTTGAATCTAACCTTTCAATTTAGTTGTAAAAAATATTTGAATATATTATATATAACATAATATCATTTATGTATTTATACATATTTATATATACATATATAGGTATCCATTGATCAGTCCCTCACACACACATAGACTTCCATGATCCAGCCTATATATAAACTAGTCCACAATATTGATTTGCACATATAATTGCAACAATTCAATTATATACTATTTTATATATCACAACAATCCAACATATATATCTAATGTGATATGATCACACTATACCTAAATGAAAACAAAAAATTCAAGCATAACATCAACCATACCAATGCAAAATAATATTTGTCATAGAAAACTAGGGTGAAATGTCTACCATTGCTAGGGTTTTTCAACCCATTCCATGGCCATTGGACACAAATATAGATATAGATTTGGATGGTGGAGAACATCCCTGGTTTGATTGAATGTTTCAATGCTTGACCTCCCATTTACTACTCCAAATGAAGGAACTAGGGGAATTGTTTGACTTATTACCTTGGATTCCTCTATTGTCATGGTAATCTCTCAAGGTAAATATCTCGTATGATTGGGGAAATTTCCAGCTTTTGAATTGAGTGATTACATAATGCACAATGGTTGATATACCTAGAGTAACTCAGGTGTGTTGAATCCAAAAAAATTGCCTTATTGTCCAATATATGATAAACAGTAGCATTGATATAGAGTGGGATTTCCTATACCATCTAGCATTGTGGACCATTATACAACATTAAGGACACCATCATTCCCTTATCGTTGTACAATTAAATATGTAGGACCTATGAAACAACTTAGACTTATTAAAACACAACAAAATTAATGAATTCATCCCCCCAGTGTCAATATCCTAAGTTTTAAATACCACCAAGACCATTGGTTTTGTCTCCAAATTAATAGAGTGTAAAAACAACAAATTTTCCACTTGTCTCATAGGTAGGGCTTCATTTATTTTGGTATTTCTGGAAAGAGACCCTCGTAAGTTTGTATGGAGGATGGAATGGCTTTATAATCTCATTTAAATCTATGTTTGGGTACCCATTTAACATCTTCTGAAGAGAGAAGCGATTTGCTACTAGGTTGCAGAAAAAAACTTTAGGTGCAAGGTTGTGCAACCACATTACTAGGAGGACTCACTGATTTGGGGGGAATTTTATCCTCTAGGTGAGCAATACTATTCCTCTGTGTCCTCTGTGACCTCTACAACCCTCAGTGTCCTCTAGGTGACCTTTGCATCCACCTTGATCTTTCCCTCTACATCCTATGTGGCCTCACGACCCCTCTGTGTCCTCTCCCATCCTCTGCGTCCTCTCCTCTCCTCTACGTCCTCCATCTTTGCAAACCCTTTACATACTCTCCTATGTGTTCTCCTTCTATATCTCCTTGATATAAATTCATACATCAAGTGTGAAAGGGAGATACCTACCATCTTCTTGCTACACTTTCATCCATCAAGTGCGGAAGGGAGGAAACTAGACTGCGCAAAATAGAATGTCCAAAGGAGTAAACCATTGAGTTTCAACCACCAAGCAAATATGTGAGGCTATGGTATGGATTTTGATTTATAAGCCCAACATTTAATAAGGTTGGATTTGAAGCACACAAGGAGGAACATGACCCATTCCTAAAAGGGCTTTACATAAAACCCACCAATAGGTCATTACAATGAGTTTAACATTTTCACAATAACTTGTATTTTGTGTATGATATCTAAAGAGCTTTCTAACTGTAAAAGCATCATTATTTTAAAAAAGATAGAAAAAGAGCCCTTTTGAAGTGGATTTTTCCCAAATTGAGTTTATCCAAGGTATTTTTTTGTTATCTATGTGTGTGTGATTATGCTATTTAATTATGTTAGCATAGACTTGTTAACGAAAATGGGAGTCATTATTTATGCACAATATGTTATTTTAGATTTCTATTTACACTTTATAACATCTCACATCAAAATATATGGTAGTGAATTATATAGCCATGAACCTTCCATTAGGGATCATTCACATTCTTATTTAATACCTAAATCATTTTTGTGTTCACATTGTGTACTTTTTAAAATAAATTATAATAACAATCTAATTTAAAATCACAACTTTTTCAGCCACCAAATAGCATATAAAACCACCTTGTTTAATAAAAATATTTAATATTCATAACATATAAACAATGCCATATATCATCGACATCATCATCGTCGTCGTCATCATCATAGCCATCATCATCACCATCACCATCATCGCCATCGTCATCATCGCCCTCCTCCTCCTCCTCATCATCGATATCTTCATCCTCATCCTCATCATAATCATTGTCATCTTCATCCTCATCGTCGTTGTCGTCATCACCATCATCATCATCATCGTCATCATCATCGCCATCATCATCACCATCATCCTCACCATCATAATAATAATCATCGTCATATTTATCCTCATCCTCATCATCATTATCATGACCATCATCATCATCATCATCACCACCACCACCACCATCATCATCATCATAATCATCATAATCATCATCATCATCGTCGTCGTCGACCTGTGACCATCATGATAGTTTATTAATACTACAGTTTTGAAACCAAAGGTTGACCAATAAAAGTTTGTCAATGATGGGAAGGATGGGAATGTAGGAGTAATAAGGACCTACATCTATAGGGAGATTCTCTTTCGTATAAGAAATATTGAGTTCCTAAATGTCGTCAAAAGAAGTTGAAGGATTTATTTGATACAACTAACGAAATTCAAGTTATGTAGATTGAGAAAGAGTTATCTCTTTGGATACTCTCTATTTTGAAGTAATTGATTATTATATGGCCTGTGTGAAGGAGCTTCAATTGAAATTGACTGAATGCAAAAAATATCTTCCCAAGAAAGATGGTTAAGTTATAGAATTTATCCTAATGAATTTGAAGACATTGTATTATGTGTTTGGTTTGTTGTTTCATGCTAGTTAGACCACCCAAACAGAAGATGGTAAAGGTTATATGTTTAATTCCTTTTGTTATTTACATATTAAGCAACAAGATATTTTTTTTGATGAAGGTAAACTTGAGGTCAAGCAATATAACACCTTGGTTTTCACTCTTACTGCATTAAATGTATATGATGTATATATTGTAATTAATCGTGGTGTGGAGCTAAAGGAAAAATCCCCATCATTGATTTATCATTTTATGTTTCGGCGATTAAAATTGATGTCGATGGTGTTTTGTGCTAGCCAGGAACATTATAATTATGGACACCATGTACATATGTAAATTAATTAAAAATACCCACAACCAATTATTTCAATGCAACAATAATGAGATGGGGGCATGATTCCTAAGGATAGTGGGGGATATTCAAACCTTTGGGGGCCAACGGGGAAAAGCCAAATGTCAAAAGGGGAACTCACCAAAACTACTCAACCACCTTTCCTTGTCTTATTCACCAACCAATTTAATTCCCATGAGTTGGTTGGGAAGTTATTGCCTTGAGGAACGAATTCATGGGAAGCCATCAATTCTGGCAGGGTTGTCAGTCCTTGACCACACGCATTCCCAAAGAGGGGGATCACATTCAATTCCCTCACGTGGAGCAGAGAAGGAATTCTACACTCACACAGATTGAAGTTTGGCCTCAGGCATTCACATTATGTTTTTCCCTTCACGATTTTGGTCTATGTGTGATTTTCCTTCGTGTTGAGAGTTGTGCTCTTCAATCTTTCCTATGGCCGGGAAGCATCTTTGTTAATGCACAACAAATTGGGAAGGATACCACGAATTCTGAGTGGGTGCTGATCCATTTACACCCACGTGAAGCTACTGCTCAGTGGGTGAAATCGATTTTGGCCCAGGGGCTGGTTTTCTTGGCTGTTGTTGAGTCCGTTTTGGCCACGTTAGGGCCAAAGAGTCCCTGGGAATCGAACTTCTATTAAGGGGCTGTGTTCACCCATATTGGACATTCATTTTGCTATCAAAATAGTTTTTTCCAACCCAGAGTTGTGTATTTTGTTGTGTATGCCTCTGTTGTTTGATTTGAACTGTTTTGGGAGTGGAAATTGGGTCTAGGCTAGCTTGATAAAACTAGTGGAAGGAGGAACCTCAAAGATAGAGCTAGAGGGTTGGCTTTCTTCTTTGCACACCTCTAATAGCACTGGAAGGGAAGGCATAACTTGAGGGACTATGTAGCAGAGAAGGGGATGCTTCCTTGTGTTGGGTGTGTAGATGTTTTAGAATTTAGGCTAGATCTGGTGCAGGTCTCCATAGTTCTTTAGTTGAGGTCACTAGCTTAGCATCAAGCCTTTCCATCTCCTTTTTAGCCTGATAAACCCAACTATGTTGGCTTGGCTGATTTTTGTGTATCCTTGGCTACGTGTGATCCTGCTAGTGTTCCCCTATTCCTTGTGGAAATCATGCCCAACTCAGGGGTGGAAGTGCTACTGAGAGATTGATGAGCACACTGGCCTATGGTTGGGTGGAACGTTGTAGCAATGTATCTAGTTGCTGGACAAGCTTTGGTTAAGATAAGTATTCTTGTCTATCTCATCTTTGCAAATTGTATTTGTTGCTTAATGAAAATAACGAACATGTTAGATGCTATGAATGTTTGAGAAAGATGTATTTTTCTTCCACTATATTATGATAATTATGCATCTGTGTATGTTTTTATTTCACTGCATTTTATTATTACGTTCATGGGGATAGTTTTCCTAGATTGGCTAGCAGCTATGTTCGTCGCATCCTCTCCGTCGAGTAGAGGGGTGGGGACGTGACACCCTTTTACTTAAGGGAGAAGGTCAACCATGTCAACTAGATTAGTAAGAAGAATCATGGTGATTAGACTTGGACTAAGAAAGGGATAGAGAAGAATACTTGCCACTATTGTGGGAAATTGGGACATATAGGCTTGTCGATAGAACACCACATACCTAGAGGAGAAAGTAAACAAACTTGAAGGATAATTGTCAGCTGGAAGATCAACTAACTTGTAGAATTGAACTCCAGAAGGTAAGGCATAAAACTATACATTTTTTGTTAGAAATTATTATGGCTTGAATTCTTATACTTATCAAATTTCATGGTTAGTTGACTCTATTTGTGTCTATTGCATGGATAATGACACTTCTCTCTTTTCTTCATTAAAAGAACCTCCAAAAAAAAAGTCTTGTAGTTGATATTATGCACTTATTGATGTCAATTAAGGAAATATTGAATATTAGAATGGTGTGATCACCAATGAGTATCATGTACTTAGTTCGAGTGAAAATTTGTTATAATACCCCGACTAACATTGATTGGCAAGAAAGTAGAACTTTGGCCAATTTGGTTTGTTGTGAAGGACATGAAGAACAAATTTATTGTTACCACCAAAGTATTCTTGGAGCCAAAGTATCTGTCATGTCCCAAATTTTTCATTGGGTCACAATGTCCTAATCACATTTTCCATATTCATGAGAGTTTATCAAATCGATGCTAAGGATCAAATAAGTGCCAAGGAGGAAAATTACTAGTTTCCTAAATTGGGGGTGGAAACTTNGTTTGAACATTAGAATGGAATAAATATTTAATAAAGGAGATAAATAAATAAATACAAGGGAAAATCAAAGTGGCAATTGATCATGAAGACACATGGAGGACGTGGGACCCAAACAAGCTAGATTTTCTATGCCACATGGCATCCTCCTCTTGTCAGTTTGAATCCATAAGAATCCCAAGGGTCTTGGGATGAGTTGGAAGTTCAATATACTTGGCATGAATCAATTAAGGTCGAATTGGAGTGGAAGAGTAACTCCCATGGAAGAGGAAGAGACATTTTGGAGCTAGTGAGACACGTGGACTAGATTCCCTAGATCTATGTCAACAATGATGAAGATGCTATGACAACTATGACAAAAATCAGATATGAAGGATGAAATCTGAAATATATGACATGTCAGGGATAAAAATATCTCCAATAGACTTGAACTCAAGGGAGTTAGGGCAGCTAAGATGCTTCCACATGCGATTTGGTGGAAGTGGGAGACTAGGAATTGTTGTACAAGTGGAACTCTTTGGAATCTCTTCCCAACTAGAGCTGGAGTGCATATCTTGGAAGGAATTCAACCCATATAGAGCTTGGAAAATTTATAAATTTCAAGAACAAATAATTAATGGATCTTTTGATCATTTGAGGAATTTTCATTTGTGAAGAGAGAGAGCTAGTGGATGACTAGTTTCTTGCCTTAGCCAATTTCGAGGGTGAAAGATTCCCATCCAAGTTGGTGTGTGGAAAGGTCATTGAGGTATTTCATGGAGCTTTAATGGAGTCATAATTTACAGGGGAAATATATAAGGCAGCTCATGGACACTTCAAGATCAGATTTTTCTTTCATATATTCCAAGTTTTCTCATCATATTCTTGATCTATGGATTGAGGAGCATTTGGTGAGCTATCGATCACTTTGGGGTAGCTTATAATGCCCCATTATTTGATGTTATGATGTAAATTATCTGTATTTAAATTTCAGAAGACTCTCAGATCTAAATACCAAATATTTCATATAAAAATGTTAAATAACGAAGACACAATGCCATTTCCCCACTACCTTGTTGTGAACCAATGTAATGTTGATGGATTCCAATGGATAAGTAAAATACTGATTGTTTATGGATGAATAGACTGTTATTGATGTTTTATAT
The DNA here is from genome assembly GCA_001517045.1 of Pseudotsuga menziesii. Classification (NCBI taxonomy): domain Eukaryota; kingdom Viridiplantae; phylum Streptophyta; class Pinopsida; order Pinales; family Pinaceae; genus Pseudotsuga; species Pseudotsuga menziesii. The sequence goes on along the minus strand of LPNX010792606.1, from coordinate 24,857 downwards.
TAGTTTAATGTTTGGTATATAAGCATTTGGAGTCATTTTGTTGAGTTTCATAGCATTTGGAGAAGATTGCCTATCATTTCCCCCAAGGTTGAAACTAGTCGTTTTGCATCGGATTTGAGGGAGCTATAGCAGACATTAAAAGTTGAATGGTGATGCATTTGAGTTAATTTTTATTTACTTTATATGTCCCTTAATTTCATTCATAAATTTGAGTTGTATTGAGTGCATTTGGAAAGCCATTTCCATCATCTATCCCTAGGGGATTTGAACCACAAGTTGCTCGTAAAACTCCATACATTGACCAGATTTACAAAGTGAGTTGTAGAAGTAATTTAATGGTTTAAAGACACCTATAAACACCATTTTTATTTATTAATATAAATAATACACCTTCTGGTACAATTTGAGAGCATTTGGACCTATTTGGAGCCATCTACCATTGGGGGTTTGAGTCTCAAAATTACTAGTAAATTCCCTGAGTTCTCTTGGATAGCTATTCAATGCCAAAACCTCATATAATGATGAAAAAATACTTTAATTAATTTATTATAAAATATCCAAGTATCATATACCAAAAATTATTAACAAGGGAAATTACAGTGTTATCAGAGAATGATCTTGGAACCTGATGTGGTATGATATTTATGATGACAAGAATTCAGGGACAACCATTAGATATTGAAACCAAAATTTATTTTGTTGAAGAGGAAAAATAAAAAAAGTAGGAGAAGAAGGCAATTTTTTGAGGAAACTATGACTAGGGATGAAAAGGGAACCTCATATGATGGTGAGGAGCATATAAAAATCATGGAAGCTATCCTTGAAGACATGACCAAGAATATTATGAAAGGATTCTAATTTTTGGCTATCCAACTTAGGGGAAAATATTTTGATCTTAAGAAAAACAAGGGGAAAAATGCATCAGCTTGCTTGAAGGAGCAAAAGGAGGAGACCCATGAACGACCTAGTTCTGAAATAGTGAAGTAGAAGAAGTAGTACATGAAGAGGATCGAAATTCACTCCCAAGTGACTCTGAAAAATATTAAGAGACATCACATGAGTATGAAGAATCTTCTATTGAAAATATTGAAGATCATTTTGAGACACATTCTACCTTGGAAATGAAACAAAGAGCATCTACTGATGGATGCTTGAACTATGAAAAATTACCTACTGATGGGTTCTCACACCTATATGTTGGTGACATAGAGATCAATTTTGAAAGTGTTGATGCATGCCAAACTTTCATTAAACATGAAAATGAAGACCTTGTAGCAGTTGAATAAGAAACAATATCAACTTCCCCATCACCACTTGAGCTTCATGAAGTTGGTCCAAGCAAGATGGAAGAAGATGAGGAGGTTCATTTGCAAGAGAATCATTTTATTGAAGGTTCCTTAAAGATGAATTAAAATAATATCCAAGAGTCCCTTAGCATACCCCATGACATTCAAGCATTAGTGTCAAATTATTGTTGGAGAGCTACTTCATTGCAGGAAACATCCTTCCTTGAAGACATGGAAAAGATTCAAAGAGCAATGTGCCACATCAAAGGTAATTTCATGTCTTTGATTTTTGATAGAAACCATTTGTTTGAGATTAATGAATTGTTACATGATTCATACTTTAATAATAATGAGAATAATGATAAGCTCACAATTCAAAATGAGCAACTTCTTCAAAAGTTGCAAGATACTTGTTATTCCTCCTAAGTTTCAGATTGTCAAATGGTAGATTGTTTGGAGGATTCTCATGACCTAGTGGATCATGAGAAATGTAGAAATTTGCATTAGAGGAATTTTGGGGTCTAAAATGGGCCTCCTAAGGAAAATAATAAAATAATAGTTAAAATAATAAAATAATATTGATTAATTTTGGAGGAAGAAAGAAAAAAACTACTTTTTGTGTTCGTATTTTCGAGATATCTCCTTGTGTTTTTACTCAAATTTCGATCGGAAGAGCTCGTTGGATGCGGAATTTGATTCCGCATCCAACGAGTACCCACACTGCATACTTTTGACGGACCCCGCTACCCCAAAAACAAGAAATACCTAAAAAAATGTGATGATGACACCGCTACCCCAAAAACAAGAAATACCTAAAAAAATGTAATGATGTGTCATCATCACATTTTTTTAGGTATTTCTTGTTTTTGGGGTAGTGGGGTCCATCAAAAGTATGCAGTGTGGGTACTCGTTGGATGCGGAATCAAATTCCACATCCAACAAGCTCTCTCGATCGAAGTTTGAGTAAAAACACAAGGAGATATGTCAAAAATACGAACAAAAAAAGTAGTTTTTTTTAATGACAAATATGTCAATTCAACCATTATGGTTGACTTATTTTATTGAAATTCTATTGGTTCTTGAATTCCAACTCACAAAAACTTATTTTGGCACGTTTTCTTATAAGGCCCATTTTAGACCCCAAATTTCCTCTAATGAATGTTCTTGATGTGTTTGAATATGAACTTGAAGTCTTCCAAACACTTGATGTGGTGGAAGAGGAACTTGACTTGTCTCTTGATGAAGGTTATGCAATTTTTAAAGAAGAGCATGATTCCTCTACATTGGAACCAATCTATGACAAAGGTTTCACATTTTTGAAGGATATCTATGATACTACCCATATGTATCCTTCCCATCATTAATATTCTGCACTTTTTGATCATTTGGGTGAGTCAGTTCATTCTCCTACATCCTACAATTCCATGTTTTGCAACATTAGTCTCAATGAAGTATGGGTGAAAGGGTTCTTTTTTATGGTGCCACATGAGGAGTATGGAACTCCTAGATTTACTTTTTATGATGACATGGTTGGAGAAAATTCTTATTCAGATTTTCAGTGGAATCCTTTGTTACTTTATGATGATGCACATATACATGGATACACCTATGATATGCATTTGAGTCAATTGAAGACTCGTGGTTTTTCTTGCTCAACATAGTTCATTTGATGTTGGAGGAACTTCATCCAACACTGGGGTGAATAGATTTATGATTGGAGAACATTTTTTTTTCCAGCCACATACTTTGTTATATCTTTATGATTCTCTCATTCATGGATGTATGGGTGAGACTTCTTTGAGTCATTTGAAGTGTCCTTGTTTTTTTGCTCATTATTTGGTTTAGATTTTAGTGGAGATTCTTCATTCACTTCTTAGAAGAAAGAATACATGGCTGAATATTTTGATGCATATCACATCCTTTTGGAGTAGCATTATAGGACATGGGATCCTCACCTATGTCACTGGAGCATATTTGATTGGTCACTTGAAGCTTGTATGCACTTGGCAAATGGTAGTCTACTTATTTGGAGGTATAAGTACTTTCATGATTTTTTGATGAGGCACCTCCTTGATGTACATTTTTATTATTTTGTTATGTACTTTGATGATATATATTATGTACTCATGATTTTTGGAATAATTCATACAAGAAAATGGGATCCCATAATTTTCTTTCCTAATGGTATGGGTTGGGGAGCACTCTTAATTGTTGGAGTGCAATACAAGCAATGGGACCCTGGGATAGTTTTTAGTCCTATTGATTTCAATTTTTTTGGGAAACATGCAGTATGGGAGATGGGTTCCCCACTTAATAAAGTGATTTTAATCAGAGTAGTGCAGCAGCAAGCATGGTGGTTCCTCTCTAAAATATTCATGGAATCTCAAAGACTGAAAGTTGGGCAACTCAGTGGCAACTTCAAAGAATCATATAGAAAGTAGGTTCTTCAACACCCATGTTTGAAATTGATTGAGGACAAGTAATATTGGGAAGAGAATATTTGTCATGTCCCACATTTTTCATTNTCACATTTTCCATATTCATGAGAGTTTGTCAAATTGATGCTAAGGGTCAAATAATTGCCAAGGAGGAAAATTACTAGTTTCCTAGGTTGGGGTGGAAGCTTTTGGATTTGGAATAAGGGGGGGAATAAATGATGTTTGAACATTAGAATGACATAAATATTTAATAAAGGATCTGAATAAATAAATACAAGGGAAAATAAAAGTGGTAATTGATCATGAAGACACATGGAGGATGTGGAACCCAGACAAGCTAGATTTTCTATGCCACATGGAATCCTCCTCCTGTCATTTCGAATCTGTAAGAATCCAAAGGGTATTGGGATGAGATGGAAGGTAAATATAATTGGAATGAATCAATTAATTCTGAATTGTAGTGGAAGATTAACTCCCATGGAAGAGGAAGAGGCATTTTGGAGCTAGTGAGACACTTGGACTAGATTTCCTAGCTTTATGACAACAATCATGAAGATGCTATGACACATATGACATAAATCATAAATGAAGGCTGAAATATGACATATATGACATGTCAGGGCTAAAAATAGCTCCAAGAGGGCGCTCAAGGGATTTATGGAAGATAAGATTCTTCCACATGTGATTTGGTGGAAGTGGGAGACTAGGAATTGTTGTTCAAGTGGCATTATTTGGAATCTCTTCCCAACTAGAGTTGGAATGCATCTATTGTAAGGAATTAGAACCATAGAGAGCTTGGAAACTTTATAAATGTAAATAAAAAATAGTGAAGGGATATTTTTATCATTTGTGAAGAAAGAGAGCTAGTGGATGACTAGTTTCTTGCCTTAGACAATTTCTAAGGCGAAAGATTCCCATCCAAGTTGGTGTGTGGAAAGGCCATTCAGTTATTTCATGGAGAATTAATGGAGTCATAATTTATAGATTCAAGATATAGGGAATCTCTTGGATACTTCAATATCAACTTGTTCTTTCATCTATTCCAAGTTTTCTCATCATATTCTTGCTCTATGGATTGAGGTGCATTTGGTGAGATATTGATCTATTTGGGGGAGCTTATAATGCCCCATTATTTTTTGTTATGATGTAAATTATCTGTATTTAAATTTCAGAAGACTCTCAGGTCTAAATACCAAATATTTCATGTAAAAATGTTAAACAATGAAGAAACATTGCCATTTCTCCACTACCTTGTTGTGAACCAATGTAATGTTGATGGATTCAAATGGATACGTAGAATACTGATGGTTTATGGATGAATAGAATTTTATTGATGTATTATATGAGATTAATGTTCAGTAAATACGAATTTGGAGTCATTTTGTTGAGTTTCATAGCATTTGGAGAAGATTGCCTATCATTTCCCCTAAGGTTAAAACTAGTCTTTTTGCATCTGATTTGAGTTATAACAAAAATTAAAAGTTGAGTAGTGATGCATATGAGTTAATTTTTATTTCCTTTATATTTCCCCTTATTCCATTCATAAATTTGAGTTGTATTGAGTGCATTGGGAAAGTCCTTTTCATTATCTACCCCTAAGGGATTTGAACCACAAGTTGCTCATAAAACTCCATACATTGACCAGATTTCCAAAGTGAGTTACAGAAGTCATTTGATGGTTTAAAGACACCTATAAACACAATTTTTATGTATTAACATGATTCATACACCTTTTGGTGCAATTTGAGAGCATTTTGAGCTATTTGGAGCCATCTACCATCGGGGGTTTGAGCCTCAAAATTACTAGTAAATTCACTGAGTTCTATTCGATACATATTAGACCCAAAAACCACATATAATGATGAAAATATAATTTAATTAATGTATTATAATATATACAAGTATCATACCAACCATTAGTGTAGGTTTTACAGTGTTTGGAAGAGATCTTTTCCAGGACCCATGGGGGGATTTCCACCTCCCAAATTGACTAGTCTTGTCTCAAAACTTCTTCCCTTGCAAATGGAAAACCATGAATGGGTATATCAGTTGATTATATGTATGGTAGATGTTTTAATGTGTCCCATCACCCCTCATGAACTTCCTCACCAAGTTTGAAAGTAATTGGAGGAGTTTGGAATCAGTTGTATCCATATACCTAGAGTTGAAATTTGGTGAATTTAAGCACATTGGGAAAATTATCCACAAGGGACATTACAGTATCAACTATACAAATTTGGATACATTCTAAATAAATTCCCTCGATTTAATGCACAAATAAACCTCACTAAAGATTGGAGTCGGTTGTGGCTTGAATGGATAAAACACATGAGTTTTTGAGGGTTGGACATGATGATAAAGCATATCATGGTTTCTAGTATACTCGTAGCTATTCCCATGACGGAGTATGTGAAGGATGTATGCGGCCTTGAAAGCATTATCAGTTTGTCTTTGAAACAAGGGAATATTGGAGACTAAAGACTCAATTGGAACTTGTTCATAGTGACGTGTGTTCCATGAATATACCGTTGCTAGTTGGTGTAAGGTATGTATTGACCTTCATCGACGAACTTTCTAGGTATATGGGAATATTTATTAAAAATTGAGAACCGCTTCTTTGAAATATTCAAGGAATTTAGGGCAATTGTTGAAAAGAAACAAAGCTAACTTGTGAAATGTTTAAGATCTCACAATTTAGGAGAATATGTGAGTAAGGAATTTGAAAGGTACTTGTCATAGAATGGCATCTCTTGGAAGATATGTGTACTCCAAACACCTTAGTATAATGGTGTTGTTGAATGGAGAAATAAAACTTTGGTCAAAATGGTATTTTGTTTGCCTTAGGAGAAAGGTTTGTCAATTCATTTTTGGGAAGAAGTTGTTTACTACACAAACTATTTGTTAAAACTAATTCCAACTAATGTTGTAAGGGACATTACTCTAGTCTAAAATTAGAGCCAAATGAAACCCTTAATTGGACACCTTAGAACCATTGGATGCATTCCATGGTACCACATTCTGAATGACCAAAGGAAGAAAATGGATGTAAAGAGTAATGCAAGTATCATGATGGGACACCCCAAAGGGTTGGAGGCCTAAATATTGTTTGACCCTATTTAATAGAAAATTGTATGCAAATAGATGTTTTATTTGATGACAAGACATCAGGTATTAATCTAGCGAATCCTTCTTCTAGCTTATTGAACATCGATTCATAAAAAATCTTAGGGAATTTCGGATTGGTTGATTATCCTTTCAAAGCATCAACTAGAAAATCAATATATATGTATGACTTGACTATTGTTTGATATTCCACAATATAATTGACCTTAGTTTTTGGGATTCCTACTAATTATATTGGTACATGGACTTCTTCAATAGTTGGAGCACCTTGTCTTCCCAGGTGGGTTGCTGAGACTGTTGAAGTCGTTGGAGTTAACTCTATTAGAAACATCAATGACTCAAGAAAATGATGAATTTAGAAACAACATTTTACTGTTTCTCTAATGGAATGTGTGCTAGAGGCATGTGATCTAGATACACGACGTATATGCACATGGTTGACTCAAATAGGGGAAAATTATGGTTAATGAGTATCATTCCTAATTAAGAATGAAACATGAGATTAAATTCCTTTATCAAAAGGAATGAATGTGATGAGATTTCAATGGGTATGCAAGATCAAATTTATGTTTGAATGTCATTTTGAAAGACGTAAGTGTTGTTTGGTAACTAAGGGATTTTCTTGGCAAGAAGGAATCAACTACATTAAAACCTCGACTGATTAGTTGAAAAAATGAGTGTTTTTCGATTGATTAAGTCATTGTTTTTTATTTTGGATGGGAGATACATTAGATGGATGTCAAAGTGCTTTACTTCATGGTGATCTCATTGAAGAAATATATGTGAAGCAATCCCCCATTTTGAGAAGCATGGAAATCTTATATGTCGATTGATGAAAACCTTCGACTATGGTTTGAAACCCCAATGCATAGTATGAGAAGATAAACTACCTTTTCACTAATATAGTTTTCAAATGTTGTGAATATGATCACAATATCTATGTATTGCATGTAAAATTTGAAACATTGATTGTTGCATTGTATGTAGATGACTTAGTCATTAATGGAAGCAATATAACTTTTATTATGTATTTGAAGAAACAATGAGTAGATACTTTTGAAATAATTAATCTTGGTTTGTTGCATTTATTCTTGGGAATCTAAGTCCTATAGATGGATGATGATATCTTTCTTTATCAACCTAAATATGTGTTGTACATTTTACATAGGTTTAGAGTATAAACCTTGTTCTACACCTTATCAATTGGGAATGAAGCTAACCAAGGGGTGTGATTGTCCAAAAAGTTGATGCTACACTCTATTAAAAGCTTGTTGGTAGTGTTGTAGGAAAAATGGCTCAATGGTGAGATAAGTCTCATTTTCTTGCAGGTTGCAACTAAGGAAACAATACATCAGTGTGTTAGTATGACACACACTATTATGGTGATGCCATAAAACAAATAAACAACAAACTTAAAATCTACTTCTAAGATTAAACTTGCCAAAATGGTATGGTTTCAACCAAATGATTAATGTTCAATGAAAAATATTTAAATACAATGGTGTCACCTTGAGTAATGTGGCTTCCAAGGCACAACCAACAATAACTTTGGGAGTTTCCTTTGAATTATCTCTAATTGATATCAAACTTGGATTGATGAAGGAAAACACTTACTTCTTGAGGAATAAATAAAGGGACATTGAAATGCAAATGAATGGTAAGAATGTGTATGGAAGAAATGCCTTCTAAGGAAATTATTGCAACATAACCTTGCTCTAAATTTTCCTTAATACAATGCATGTCCATAGCTTCGTTTTATAGCCAAATTATATGTATTCAAAGAACTAGTTCAAGGTGTGAATACTCTTCTCCATGAAGTGACTTCTAGGTACAAGCATGGGTCTATTGAATGCCTAGGTACCTGGTAGAAGCCAATTTGAACCTATTTGGTACTCAAATTGTAGTTGGGAAGATTTGAATGCACCATGGGATTTATGAGTCTTTTTATATGTATAAATATGTGGATTTTAAATGATTTTTTGAGTGATGTCACTTAGGTTCCCCTTCTATGAATGTACGTAGGTCAACAAAAGTTCAATTATGCAAAATAAATTTATTCCACATATTTATTTCTTATGAAAATGAAGCCTTTTGCGCTCATTTTGTATATTGATGATGTCTTTTTGTAACAAATGTCGAAGTATTGCAACTATTCAAAAATTAGGAGATAACATATTCTCCTTGAAGTATGAGGTTATGAGGGAAATGTATAGTCAAAATACATCATCATTTATCTCCCTCATGTGGAAATTTTGTAACTATGAGTAGATCAAGAGAGTAATTGTTGATAGTAAAGGATAAACTCATGGGAGAGTGATGGTGATGACCTGTGAAGCAACAAATTGATAGGTGATACATAAAGAATGATGTTATAAAAATTATATAGACATCCCTATGCTTGTGAAATTATATCTAAGTAAATTACAATGAGAGGAGATTGAGGGGTAATCTCTATAAAATACTATGGTAAGGTCAAAGTTTTCTTTTCTCCGACTTGAGTAGATGTTCTTGATATCCTCTTATGAGGAGAACAGGGCTCGAAGGGGGGGAAATTGCAAATTATTTCAAATAAATCATTAGGGAAGGGGACTTGAATGATGATGAAAGCGCAAAGAGGGCGATCCAAATTAAAACATATGAAAGTATTCAATCATAATTGAGATCATTGCAAATATTGGAATGTACAATCCCTTGATGTGATAAAGGAATTGGTATCGAACATATGGATCTCTTAATATATTCCCTCTAGGTGCAAATACACATTCAACCACTACCTTGAGGTGATTCCATGGCTCCGTGAAATTAATCCCTCACGAAACATAAACTTGTACCAATGGTGAAAACCTCCTCACTTCTCACGATTAGATCGAACCCTTTTGGTTATTAAAGGAGACACATGGGAGTGGCATTTGAGCCACTTATGTCTACATGGGTCTCAATATTATTTAATATAAATCATTTGCAATTGTTTAACCACTAACTCAATGCCCATGGATCCAAGTAAAGGAATCACAAAAATTGATCCCAATTGTAAGAAAATCCTCATTCTTACCATTGGATATAACACCTTTGGACCACCTATTGGTGTGTGTGTCTAAGTGTGTGTTTGTGTGTGTGTGTGATTTAATTCTAATGAATTGTGTTTTAGTGGTTGAGATGAGACATCACCATGCAAAATACATAGGTTCAAACCTCGACGAGATTAATTCCCCCAACACCACCAAGATTTGATAGCCTTACCATGTTGACACAACCTCCATAAATGAGTTTCATAGATCCTCATGAATACAAAAATTATTTGTCCTCACCATATATATATGATTTAAAAAATATAGGACCCTATTGGTTAGCTCAAGTGATTATTGCCAATGTTACTAGGAATTAGGCTAGTTCTATGCCAACAATTTTTAGGATTGACTCCCCCTACTTTAGGCATGTTAATTTACACCAATATGTTCAGTATATATTCCATCCATGAATGTGGGGAATCATCCCTTAGGTTTCTCCATCAAGTTTTCCTTGGATTAAAAAACATTAAAAAGGGTACACAAGAAACCCCTGACCAAATTTTGTAAATACCAACCTCAATGAGAAGACAACACATAGAAATCACATACCTAGCATACTCTTAACCCCCAATGTGTAAAGCATCTTGAAGCTTATTTGGGTATTCCATGACATGTTGAAGAATGCTTGGGAACTCCTCAATAGGTGGGATATGCTTAGGGAGAATTCTCACAACCCCCTTGGATTTGGTTGAGAATGTAGGGAAGGTTCCCATTGTGATTAAAGACATTTTTCTAAAATGAAGATATTTCACTCTCCTCCCCAAGATCCTTGGAATAGGAAGAACCTCGATGATGGGTTCCCTAATATTTGGGAGAGGTTCACATGCTACACAATCTTTTTTATTGATTCTTGTTTCCACAATTCTTGCTTTCGCCACTATTATGATTTTTGCATGCCTTAGAATTTGCAGTCTTCGATGTTTGTGGTGTGACCTTTATTGATAGATAGGAAAGGACCTCAAAATTGACCAATATTCAAGGTTTGGATATAGATTTTCAACTCTATTAGAAGAGAATGACACTTAATAAATCCCACAAGTTTGACCTCAATGTCTATCATGAGGTAATTATTTTGTTCCTTTCGATCACTGTATGTAAATCTATGTAGAGAAAATATAAAAGCACTTGTTTTCTTTATGGTAAGCATACCCTAGTTCGAAATTGTATGGATCATGTCCCACTCCAAAGCATGAGTGATATAGGATTGGTGAATCTTGGGAACCTTACAATCGCCACATTATAAATATTTAGAACATGACCAAGGTATTTAAAAAATAAATTTAATATACGAGTTAAAAAGGTCTCAAGCTACTTAGTTATCATACAATGCATGTCATTAGTGTGTCATAACACTTTGGTGGTTTTATTTTATTGGGTTGAGCAGACCCATCGTTATCAACCACTTTTCATAAGCAAATTCAGGAAAAATTTCTTGGTCTGCCAGTTCAATGCTAAAGGTTTTTAGATAGCCTTGCAAATCCATTGTGAGACTTTAACTTATTTAATATGATATGGGAAAATATTTACACCACAAAGCTAATAAGAAAGGTTTTCACCAAGGTTGACCTTTTGGGTGTTGAAATCCATTGATCTTTGGGTTAGAAACATAATTATTCATTAGCCTATGCACTACATTGACCTTTGGAACTTGTTTTTGCTATGAAATCATAGAGCACCATATTAAGTATAATCCCTTGTGATTAAAAATCAACATGTAGACCTTGATCCTTGGGTTCTAAGGTGAATCGAAAACCAACCTATACCTCATGCCACTTCATGGAATAATATTACATCCACCTTAGGAACTAGAAACCTCTTATTTTTTGTAGCACCCAAGGGTGCGGAATTTGGTCCTAAGAGATCTCAACCTAGTATAGATGCTAAAAAAAAATCTAGGTCACCACCTCCTTTATTGCACCCACATGTAGATCGAGGCATAATACACAAGAAGGAAAAACATCTCCTCAACTACCCAATTAGATGCTCAAGCGGTATTTGCCACCAATTTCAATGCCTTTTCCAAATTATTTGGGTTGTTGAAGCAAGTTGAAGTGATGGATATTAGTGATGGAGTAAAGGAGGGGGTAGGAATGACCCTCTTCTGAATGAAATTGTTCTCATGCAATGGATATGATATTTCAAACCCTATTCATAAAGTCACTATTGAAACATTGTGTTAGATGTTAAAAGAATTGATGTGATAGATCTCTAGTTGGTTGATATCACTAGTTCTTTTCTTAGTACTTTATTTTTCCAACTTTGTAAACTTACGTATTAGTCAATAAGAAAGGAAAAAAGTGGTTTACAATGATGTTGTTATTTTCATTTCCCAAGGAATTGTTTGACTAAGTTTAGTGTTAATTTGACACAAAGGTTGTTATGTATTATACTCCATGCAAGTGCTCAATCTATGGAGATTGTTCATATACGTGCTCCAAGTGATGCTAATTAGTCAACGACCCTTTTATGTTGGAGGGTAGAGGGGTTACAAAAGGCCGATTGGATCCATAGAGAGAGGGAGCTTAGTTTAGTTTGCATTGACCTTTTTTTGTATGTATTGTTTGTATATAGGAAGAAAGAGTCGCTAAACATGTAGTGACTTGATGCGACTTGATGGAATTTCATAAGGGGTAAGGATAGAGTCTCGAAAGAGATTTACTTTGGGCCATGATTTGTGATAAAAAGGATTTAAATTATTCTTTTCCTAGGAAAAAAATCATAAATTTCACTTCAAGTAGAAAAAAAGTTGCATTAAATATGTGCATTGAGCACCGTAAGATTCTACCTTGGAATGGCATCTCATGTGAACTAAAAACAAAATCAAAAGAAAAATCAGTTCCTAGACACAAAGGTCCTAGGTTTTACATCACAATAATGCTTAAACAAAAAGAGGGCTCAAGGCCCACTTTGCACCTCCCAAAAACGCATTACACCATATAGAAATAACTCGTACAAGAGTCAACACAACTGAGTTATGAAACAAAGTATATACGAAATCAGAAAGCATGAAGAGACCTTATTGTTACTAGATAGGGAATCCATCATATTCTACAATAGTGTCACATTTACCATCTAATAATTCCATTAATCTATTTTAGACAAGGTATTTTATTCCATATTAAGTTCCATGTAGATATGCGCAAAGGAGATGGATAAAAAATCTATCCCATAATAACTTGTCTTGATCAAAGAAGAGTCTCATAATCAAGTTCTTTATACTTATATTTCCAATGACCCAATCAATATCTAGTTTTGAATCTTTCATCACCTAAACATCTGAAATATCTTGTTCAACAACCAACCTCAATAAGGTTTCTAGGGTCTCCCATTCTACCAATTTCTTTGTGACTTTACCTACACTACCTCTAAAGGATAGTTTATGAGAATTAGAAAGGTATATCACTCCTACACCACCACATAATCAAAGGACACCTTGACATGCACCGTCAAACAAATCCCATGGATAAGAGCTATCCATCTCTAGTTACCTTCTCGTCTTGGCTTTTTAAAAATCTTTGTAGTAATCTTTATACCTTCATATATTTTTTTAATTTAATGTTGTACCTATAAAGAAGCAGTCTCATTATCATCAAATATGACTAAGTTCATTGCTATCGAGATAGCCCATGAGGCAATAAAAAATACATTCAATATTTTTTAAGAGTTCTATCATAAAACCATTTCTTTTCTTTACTAATTCTAGCAGTGAAAAAAAAAAAAACCTCTTCCAAAACACTTTGCTCTAACAAAAAATTTTATATACAAACAAATAATCAATAATTCCTTTGTTTTTGCACAAAGTGTATATACTCAAACCTTTCATTGCCTTATTATTTAGTCACTTAAGTATATGACCTTTAATGATTTAGCATGAATATCTCACTAATTGATCTACTCAAGCAAGATATACTAGATAATCAATAGTAATTGATTGGATATTTTCTTTCGAGAGTTTCTTTACTATGATAATTTATATAGTAACATTTGGATTTAGTGACCAATGAAACTCCTCGCCTTCTCACAAATAAACTCAAAACTTAAACTAAGTTTTGTTATGGTAGACTTCCTTGGTGGCCCAATGGCTAAGCTTTTTCCCTCGCGTGTGTAACGAACTGCGTTTGTGACTTGAATTTTTTTGAGAGAGGTTTAAATTAGAAGGGTAGGTCTTAATTGGGATGAGAAGGTAATTTATTCTTGGAGTTCTTTAAAGATAAAAGGGTGATTAGGGTAGGTCTTAATTTTGATGAGAAGGTAATTTATTCTTGGAGTTCTTTAAAGGCAAAGTGTGATATAAATAATTGTATTTTTAATTTTGATGGGAAATGCATTTATTTTTGAATTTTTACGCAGTAAGGCGTTCAACAAGTGGGAGTCGACTCCCGGAGTTAATGCTGTTTTTTTTCTATCCGTCGATATTTTTTGTCCGACGATTCGGATAATCTCCATCATTGGATCAGGTTCGGTGCCAAGGTTTGGTACACAGTAGTGGTTGAAGCATCAAATACACATGCAGTAGTCACAGAGGTAGAGTCGGCCGACAGTGACAGCATGGCCCAGGGGACCTCAGCTTAACCACGGGTTAAGGTCTAGTGAAAGATGAAGAAGTCGCAGGCCAGGGACTCCGACTGCGTGAAGCAGCAAGAACAGCGAGATGGGTTAAGGTCCAGTGAAAGATGAAGAAGTCGCAGGCCGGGGACTCCGGCTGCGTGAAGCAACAAGAACAGTGAGAAGGAACAGTGAGAAGGAAGAAGTGGATGGATGTCGAACAGTGAGAAGGAAGAAGTGGATGGATGTCTGTATTTTTTATGTTTTTGTTTTCTCAAATACTCAAATTTTGAATTGGGATTCCAATAGATCATCAGCTAGAGATGGAAGGAGAAGTGATGGGGGTGCCAGATTTGGAGATGGATTTGGTGGAAGGAGGAGGAGATGGGGGAATGTTGTGGTTATGGAATCGTGCATGGAATTGGTGAACGAGATATTGGGTATTGGGGAATGCAGGAATTATCTGAAGAAGGAAGCCGCCAATCTGGTTAGAAGGCTCAATTTATTGACACCCATGTTTGAAGAACTCAGGGAAATGAAGGACCCCCTTCCTCAGGAGAATATCCTGTAGGCCTTACACTCTTTGCGCTCAGCTCTCAAACATGCCAGGGAGATCCTCAAGTTTGGCCATGATGGCAGCAAGCTGTTCATGGTACTGTAATTCCTCTGCCTTCAATTTTTGTTATTATTGAATTCCATCTTTAGAATTTCAGAATAGAATCCATTCAGCCAGATTTAGATTCTTAGAACAAAATCATAATATGATTGATATTGTGCAATGGGTCGATGGGATTGAACCCATAACTTCTGCTGCTGGAATATGTGTCTTTTGATTGCAAGATATGTGGTTGGATTTGATCTTCTTAAATCACCCTGTATATAGGATTGGCTGTGGGAATCCACTCTTGAGTCTCAAACTTTGGCTTTGATTGGGAGGCGACCATTACCCATGGAACCACTAGAGTATGAAAGACTTTGCCTCCTGGGGGGTGAGTAGAGGGGTTACCTGACCATGGCTGCATAGCCTTGCAGACTACAGGACACCATATGGCCCCAAACCACTCGATCTTGTGAGAGGAGGGGTAACCCCAGGCATTTCTGAAACACTGGCCACAGTAAACCAAAGAGAGGGCCTTTGTGAAGGGTATGAACTCTACACCAAATCACGTCTATTGGAACAACACGAGGGCACTGAGTCTGCCACTTGAGATGAGGTGATGGTCGTCTGGCCACCCTCTACAACCCTTAGAAAACATGCTAAACACACACAAAAAATGAGAGACTGCAGGCATAGTAAAAGTTGAAAACCTTGGCAAGGAGAAACCTTACCAGGTACACCATCTTGCAGAGCTCTTTAGCTATTCAGTTAATGAAATGAGAGAAGACAGGTCTAACAGGGTTTTGTTTCATTACTTTTGGCATGCGTGGTGAGTTTAGCCAGAGAGACCGGCTCCTGTGAGTATTATTTCATTCAATAGCGCGTCAATCAATCCTTGTGCAGGAGCCCATGGACAAAACTATACCGATGCTTCCATAATTGGCAACTCTTTATTTTCGTGGATAACAATGTCTCCACAATGTGCTCCGACACTGGGATGAACCTGCTGGTAGACTGAAACCTAGCAACTCAGGCCCAACCATGCAGTCATGGCGTAGATGCAGAGGAGCTCATCAAAACTATGTCGAGGAGATAACAGAGGCTGAGGGTTTACCCGGTCCTCTTTCGTTCGCTAGGATGATATAAAAATGCCACGTTTCCTACATGCATGTGCCCTTCCTCCATTACGGTGCTTCAAGCAGATTTGGGGGTATCGTGGCTGTATTTTTGCATCCCACCATATATTTAATCCTCTCGGTGCTAGATCTACATTATCGAATAGTGTATGGATTCAATCAGTCCTCGGGTTCTGGTCCACTTTAGAGGGTAATATGCCTTGTAGATTCCGACAAAAATTCTCCAATTTTGGCTTTATATATTTTTTGGCTAAGTGCCCTTCGAGGACTTGACAAGAACATGGGCGCCTAAGAAAAAACTGCGGTTTTGATGGGGCGGCGATGAAGGAAATTGTGAGCCATGAAACATATTTATAAGTCGCCTAATAAAAAACAGAGTTACAGGGGAGGAAGGGATGGCTGGGTGATGAAAAGTATAGTTACCTAGGGATTAATCGACCAGTATTATGTTGGTCGGAGACACCACTTCTTTGTGTTGTCCATTGGCATAGGGATTATAGTATGTCGCGACTCATATGTGGTTGCGGACTAACCTTGACAATCAATATGTGATCATAACTTTCACCATCTAAAATCCTTGACTTTCTGCACCTTTAACAATTTCCCTTAACGATTTCAGTTGTTTGATCTTTGCTATGATAAACTGAGAACGTCAGTTCCTATTACGCAGAGAGATATGTTTGAGACCTGAGCATCATCAAGTCTTTGATGATCTCCTTTTCTATGCTCATGGTTTTTGAGTTTTTTTTCCTTGCAACGATAGCATTCATTTATTGTTTTTTTGTGTAATTACAGTGATTGCATGGTCCGGCTTTGGAATAGCAGAGAGGAGAAGAAGGATCCCGAACAATGGATTTTTGAGTGGATCTTCAGATATGCAGTTGGTCGTTCAAAGCAAATATCTCTGATTTTTCTTGATATATCCAAAATTTTCTGAGTTTATCAGTTTGCCAAATTTTCCAAACTCGATTCTAATGGTTGAAATTGTTTCCACGTCTCATGCTCAACCCGGGTTCACCCAAGAAAGTATGGGGACCTTTTATTTCTCTTGCTTCCCCACCGGTCCTCAAGAATGGTGATCGTCTTGCAAAGCTATCCTATGGGTTCCCTAAGTTGAGATTTCTCTTTTATATTGTCCTGAACTTTTGTGAAGGTTTGATTAGAATCCGCTCAAGTATTTGCAGTACATTAAGCGTGAAACTTAGCTCATATTAAATGAGGGTTTTATATTATTACGCGTTCTCTATATTTTGGCCCCAATTTTTTCCAATATGTATTTGTTGCTTCAATTAGCTCATTGAAGTTTAAAAGATGGGAGAGAAAATCACATATATTGTAGAGAAATGTCTGGCACTCTGCTTGAATCGCATAAAATTAGTTGTCTGGCAATTTTTTCTCCATAAAATTGTTTGAATCGCATTTTGGTGCTCAAACTCTCGTCTGGAATAATTTGTATCAAGTTTTGATGTTGGAGTTCTTGCTGTTAGTGAGGAGTTCCTCTTTATGACAGATTAAATTTTGGTATCCATCTGAAATTTATTCTAATTCATTGTCACCACATTTGAACCCTAATTTTGTTGATAATTGCAAGAGGAGCCCTTCTTTATGATTGTTTAAATTTTGGTATTCATCTAAAATTTATTCTACTGTTTAAATTTTGGTATTCATCTGAGATTTCTTCTTGTTCATTTTCACCAGGATTGGAACACCTGTTTTATTTATAACTACAAGCATGCTAGAATATATGTAGTTTTCTTTTTGTAGGAGGGATTTCCTCCATTACAATTACAAGCCTATCGATATAAAGGCTATTCGAATCTAGCTCTCAAAATCTCGTTAGCAACAGTGACTCTATTTTCTATTTTGATGCAGGGATTTGCAAATAAGTTTATAGAGACGTTCTAGAGTCCATGAGTGGCTCTATAGACTAAAGGACATACCTACTTTAATTCCATAAACATCCATTTTCTAAGAATATTTTGCAGGGTTGCTTTTAGTATTATTTGTTGATTTTTTTAATCCTTTGATTTTAGATTTTGAAAATTTGTTCCTAGTATTTGTTGACTTTGATTTTTTCAATATTATAGATGGGAAACCGTATGGATCAACTTGTAACATAGTTGCAATAAGATCTTTTATTACAATTGATTTCTAAAAAGATCTTTTATTACAATTGATTTCTGTAAAGCTGTAGTGGCACACTAGCTTTACGTTTTCTAAGAGTCTCTGTTGTTTTACAGATGAGAGACATTTATTTTTTGATAGAAGGACAATAAAAACACACCTCCTCAATGAAACACCTCAAGTTTGACAACATAGTTTTTAATAAAATAGCTGTGTCTTTATTAAATGGCAACCAACTTAGGTGCATGCCTAAAATTCTAATCCTTTTCTCCAGTGTCTAAAAACTCTTCACGTGCATCTCATTATATCTCCATTTGCTATTGATATTCATTATTCCATCTGATATGATGATAAGTAGATTACACAGTTTCTAAAATTATTAATGAAACTAACAGTAGATAAAGGTTATAGGTTTTTGGAGATTCCTAGGTAGTCATAAATGGTAAATACAAAATTAATAATTTGGTTCTGAGTCCTGAGTTTGATCAGGTGAAATGAATGGTAGAAGTATTCAACTGTATCTCTTTCTTCCATGTGTATGGAGAGCTTAATTCTCAGGCATATGAGTATTTCCAAATAAGGTTCGCTGGTAGCTGCCAACATCTACCAGGTGAAATGAATGGTAGAAGCATTCAACCGTATCTCTTTCTTCCATGTGTATGGAGAGCTTAATTCTCAGGCATACGAATATTTACAAATAAGGTTTGCTGGTAGCTGCCAACAGCTGGATGGTATGAAAAGTCAAAGAAGGATTGTGCTGGATGAAATCAATACCACAGTGCTTGAGCCTACTCTTCTTTTGAATGTTATACATATATTTTTTCTGTTCATAGCTCAAGACTAGTTTCCTTGAATAGTTTAGTACCCTTGCACTATACAGTATGTAGAGGGAATTTAAAGTGTAATAGTCAATAATTAATAGACATTTTTTACTTTTTGGTTGAAGATGTAGTCAGGGAATACGATTGGTATCAAGAGGTTACTAAGGCCTCATTTTGATAAAGATATAATTACATCTATTCTATATAATTTTCATTTTATAGAAAATAAATTATGATTTTTTTTTCCTAAAATACAAAACAAATTACATAATGAATAAAATAATCAAACAGCCGGTCTTTAATATACTAAATATTGAAAAGGAAACAACCATCTTAGATACATGATTATAAACTCTAAATCTTTTTCTCCAAAGTAAAGACTCTTCACATGCATGGCTTTATATCTCCACTCGATAATTAATAAATCTTGAAAAGTAATTAATTAGTAAAGACTCTTCACATGCATTGCTTCAGTAAGAGCTAATTTCTTGTAAGTGGGAAGACTGAATGCTTCAATTCAGGTGTAAACAGTCAGCAAAACAGTGTTTTCTACTTTCTCAGTACAGTATGCTTTTTAAATATAGGACTGTTCTTTACTAGACTTGGCAAAATTAAGTGTTTTCTACTTTCTCAAAACAGTTTGCTCTCCTAAGAAAGCAAACTAAGAATTCCAATTGAATGTATTAACATGGGCGCCTGCATTACTTGCAGTTCCCCTCTTCCTTCTTTAAACTCCTCGAGGGTATTATTTGTTCTACAATTTGTCCCTTTGTCAGAGAATTGCTTTGAGCGGACATTCTTCGTATTAATTTCTAAGCCGGTCCTCAACAATGATGATTTTATTTACTAAAATTTGTGGTACAACACTCCAAATTGTCTTTCTTGCTGTATATGTCCACACCTCGCTTAACTTGCAACTTGTTGTATTAATTTATTTGAGTAACTCTCTTTTATTGAATAATTGAGCTAACATGGTCCTATTCATTACTTTGCTACGAAGAGTATGTATCTTATCCCTCTCTATGTTCATACTTCATAGTTATTTTACTTTCATGATTTACTCATATTTAGTAGAAAGTCTTTTCTTCTGTGCATTTAGACTTTTAAGTAAACCACATCATTTGTTCTTTTCTTCTTTGTCAAGTTCAATATTTTTTGGTATAGAGCTATATCAGGGGTTTTTATAAATGTCTTAGTTATACACTTCACAGCTTTTGTTAACAATACATGGGTAGTCTGTACCTCAGCTTTCCAAGTGGATAGATAATGGTTGGCATCTGTCAATGAGGAAACTGTTATAACTTTTATTTTGAACAGAACAGTATTCGGAAATTATAGTTATTCTGCAAGTAAAAAATTTGTATAAACTCTAAGAAAGATAAGGATACAAAAAACCAGATTTTATTAATAAATTGGAATTTGACAATCATTAGTATAAGGAACAAGATAGTAGATAGATCCATAAATTTATGCAATGTTACTTGATTGTAACATAAGAACTACAAAAACTAACAATCCATTCTCATTTGGATGAGAGAAGAATACATGTTGATAATGTAATGGCCGATTATGTGAAGAATATAATGTCTTGTTGTATATGTCCACATCTCCTTGCTTACCTTGCAACACGGGGTTCTTTTATTGCACCCCTAGGTACAATTGCTAGTTTAAAGAGAAATGGTGATATAGCCGAAGGACGATTTATTTGGAGTTTTCATCGTTTGTCAAACTCCTATCATATCAGGAAGCGCCGCGTGTTTTTAATAAATTATGAAAAAATTATATTTGCTCCATGTCCGTAATAAATTACAAATAGCCTCCGTGCATGTATGCGAAGGGCAATGAGGAAGACTCCAGGTCACATCGTGCAACCTGGCTGGAATTTGAAAACAAATCCATCAAGAAAATATAAAAGTTTTGTAAATTTAATCATATATCTAATATAATGATCTAAACAGAAAAGTTTTTGACATAGCCCTTAAATCGCGGCTAACTATTCATTCATAGATGGCTTTTGATCTTTCAAAATATTTATTTTATCTTTGAAAAAAACTTGGAATATTTTTTTGTGGTAATATATATATTTAATAGCTTAAACAAAAATACCAAAAAAAATGGTATGACCTTATGGTATTATAAATGTTTTTCTTTTTCAAAACTAATTATAATGAAACGAATAAAACTTAATAATAAAAATGCATTTTGTATTTGGAAACACGAATTCATAAAAAAATACTTAATAATAAAAGTGCATTTTGTATTTAGAAACATTAATGAATGAAGAAAGAAAAAAGTGTTTTTATTCTCGGCATTAAATGGTTTTATATTTGATTTCATTTTCCTTATATGTTTTAAGTTATATAATTATCAAATTTACTTTTCACACTAAAAAATATTGGCAAACAACCTTATGTATAATTTGTTTTATCCTAAATTTTGTTTATTTGTTTTAGATTTCTTTTTCCGAATATAGTATAATTATAATTGTCAGATTTATTTTGCACTCGTAAAATTTGAAAAAAATATTTTCCATTATATTATTTAATCGTCAAATTTAATACACACTACATTTTCCATAACTACATTAACTTGCAGATTATACGATTAAAGAATTACAACTTTTGATATTGTTAATGTATTGTTTATTAATTAAAATATATATTTTTGAATTTTGTTTTTTATTACATGTTTTAACACATCTAATATCAAATTCTTTTTTTTTTGTTGCATGTTTTAACACATCTAATATGACATCCATGGTTTTTAATGAAGTACATTAGTATTATAAATTTGATCTTATTTAAGCATATATGTTTTGAGTGTATAAACATTTTTTTTTAAATTTGCATTGTATCATAGTTTATAAAAGATAATGGTAAAAATCCAGAAAATTTGAAAAACTCAAATAATATAATATAATTAGATTTTGTAAATTTAAATTATATGATCTAATTATTTTATATTATATTATTTAAACATGACTGTTTCATAGTGTTTAATGATTAGGTTCTAAAGATTAAGAAAAACATTTTCCATACGATTAAAGAAGTGCAACTTTTAATATTGTTAATATATATATATATATATATATATATATATTAACACATCTAATATGAATTTCTACTTTCTTTGTTGCACATTTTAACACATCTAATATGTCATTGATGGCTTTTGATGAAGTGTATTAGTATTACAAGCTTGATCTTATCTAAACATATATGTTTATGTTTTGAGTGTATAAACATTTTTTTTTAATTTTCATTGTATCATAGTTTATAAAAGATAATGGTAAAAATCCAGAAAATTTGAAAACTCAAATAATATAATATAATTAGATTTTATAACTTTAAATTATATAATGTAATTATTTTATATTATATTATTTAAGCATTATTGTTTCTTAGTGTTTAATGATTGTGTTAAGATTTTTTGAATTTTAGTGGAAAGAAATTTAGAAAAAAAAAATTGTTTTTAATGGACACTCCACACATATTTAAAATCCAAATAAAGATATACTAAATAAATATATATAAATAATTGATATAATTTATTTACAAACTTAACCTAAAGAACATCCACCAAAATGAAAACAACAATAACAATCATATGTTATCTCTTTTCCACTATTGCATTAAAGACAACTTGTATTTGCCTAAAGATTTTAGGGGAGAATTAGGGGAGGTACTTCTTTATACTAAATTTTATGCTATTAATGTGAGTCGTACTTCCAAATTTTAGGGTTATTGGAGTTAACTAAGAACTAAATAGTTTGATTATATAAAGAAGAATGATGACAAACCTATATAATCATCTATGCCTATATAATGTTCTAACCCCAACACTCTTCATACTAATGAGTAACGATGAGTGCGTGATTAGAGGGAGGCAAATCAAATCCTTCTTGCAAATAGGGAAAACCTGAATAGAGAAAGTGTACTTATAATCGTATGTATTGCTCTTTGAATCCTTAGATACAAGTTGTTTATCACCGTGATTCAAAATTGGCACCACATTTCCCAAAAAAATTAGAAACTTGGATGCATGACTTTTATTGGCAAAGAAAAAATCAACATTCTTGTGCACTTGTTTACCGTTGCATGCTTGAGAAGCTACGCCATGCTTGAGAATCAACTTTTCCAGATAGAAAAATGTTCTCTTGTGGCTAACATGTTTCCTTAATTACATAACAACCACATACTGATCTAGGTTGGATTGAACCCTTGTACAAAGTTCACACATATGAACTTGATAAACATATTCAAAGTATACATGTTCTAATATAACCCCATTGAGGACTTCCTTATGTATTCTCAGCTTGACCTTGACTCTCTTTGAATGGGGTCCATTCTATATGAATTCAACATGTACAAGCCTAGAACCTTTTTCAAATTCTTGAGCCTCTTTTAATGCAAAATATTAAGAGTTCCTTGGCTACTAACTGGGATTTTATCCATGTTTTGGTGGGTTGTAAATAAGAATTGCATTCAGGAAAATGAAGGATTGTTTCATGGTTTTGTAGACCTTCAATGATATCAACTCTATTTTGTATACAACTTACACATATGTTTGTTGCATTATGTGGCATTGAAATACCACACATACAACACAGTACTTGACCCACAATCTGTTGTACTATAACCATATTATCCATTACACCCTTGGCCATTTCTACACTTTTCCAAAAATAAACAGCAAAAACAAAGGTTTGACAACTATCTCGAGACGTGATTAGATCTCTTAACCAGAAAAATCTTTTGTTGAAGTTTTCAGAATCACTATAGTGTTCTAACCCCTACACTGCTTATACTAATGATTAATAGTGGGTTTGTGATTAGAGTAATATCATACATATTTTTAGACCATCCAAGAAACTAATCGAAGTCCCCTATAAGAGAATCATACAGAATAAAGAAAAATTTCTAAAAATATGTACACTAAACACAAAAATGGCTTCAAAATATTCCAAGAGCATAAACTAGGAGATACCTTCAAAATATTACGACATTGAGTTCATTGACTGCAAATTTGCATATGCCTTCTAGTAACAAGAGTTAATCCTAATTAGGCATATGAAAATTCATTGTAGCTTAGATTTGAGGATATCCAAGCTAGCTTCAGTAGACAAATATTGGACCTAGATATCTCCTTCTTCCTCATATTTTCATCATCTTCAATATGGTTACTGCTAAAACTTATATTGTTGATGTTTCATGGCATTGTAGAATGCTTGTTCTTTTTCCACCCATCCCAACGTTTCGAGTTTGGACTCTCTTACTTGTTAATCTTTTGACTCTCACGTTTATTGTTTTTGGTTCAACATCATCCTAGCCTTTCGAGTATTGATCCAAATAAAAAACAAGACATACTCCTTCATGCGTTTAAACTCACTTGCACCTCTATGTCTAAACTATGAGCCTTAAAGATATTAAAGGTGCATGGAAATAATTAGACGACTCCTACGATTTCCACACATATCTCATCAAAGAATATCGATATGTGGTCATATTGCATGTGGGTGAGTGCAAGAAGATGATGGACCTTTTTGGCGCGTTAGATGCAATAGAAACCTGAAAAATCAGGCATCCCTCAACTTACTTGGATTTTTTGAGATACTTAAGAAAAATATCTTGCATTGAGTAAAAAACATGAAATGTAGGAATTTGAATCACCTTTCCGAATATATAACTTTTATGTATCGAAAATTTGCATAGCTATGTC
>LPNX010792575.1:0-75766 GCA_001517045.1 Pseudotsuga menziesii | reverse complement strand
CATAATGAGTGTTGAGGGATGTAATGTTAAAATAAAATTGCATTGCAAATAAATTTGTATTACTTAAAAATAATTTAATTCATAATCAATTTTAAGTGGATTGTAAAATATCATTAGAGGAAATACATAGATGGGTTAAGTTTTTGAATTTTTCGAATTATAAAGGCATTTGAATTCATTGTCCAATGATAATTTTTTACAAATTCGTATTTTTAAAATAAATTGAAATCATACCATATTTGTCAACAAGCCACAAAGTTATTTAATTGTATTTTAGTTAATTATATGCATGAATATGAGTGCATAAATGTGATAAATACATTTTGAAATAAAACTACATATAAACTACTATGATGCATTTTGTTTTTTAAATTTTTAGAATTTCTTGATAATCCGTGTTAAGTAGAATATTCATGCCAAATTTGGGAGAATATGGGTCATACATGAATGACTTCATTTTTTTTGGTTTCCTCGAATATATTAGATAGAAAACCTCTTGCAACATAGCATGTCAAAATTAAGTTTTTTGCAATGTTTTATAATTGAGACAATGTTTTCTTTTGAATGTTTGACTACTAAAGTTTTAGAATAAGTAATGATAAAATTATAATTGAAGAAATAGTTTCCTCGATTAATCATGGTAAATGGGAGAATCATTTGTCATAGATGAGTGACTTTGGATACACACTTAATCTTGAAAATCAATATCTTAAATAACTTATTTGTAGTTACTTTGAATCATTAGTAATCAAAGAACATGAGGACATACAAAGTTTGACTAAAATTCATTAAGAATGTGTTTCAACATCTATCTCTAATTCAATATATTCAAAATTCTTGTCATTTTCTCCTCTTCATGAAAGCAATGATCAAACATGGTGTTTTATAATATAATTTTTTTTAGTACTTCGGTCACCTCAAATATAGTATAGAGCATGTCTTAGAGTATTATAGTATAAAATTATGTGTGCAATTTCATTCAATTTGGATTATTCCCACATAATATATCTCATTGTCTCAAAGATTTTAACATCTACAAAATTATTAATATTCATAGACTCATCAGGATTTATGTCCAACCCATCTAGTTCTAATTGAGATGTAATATTTCCTTTTGAATGGTTGAATACTAAAGTTTTACTTGAAATAAATAAAAATATTAATTGAGAAAATACTTCATTGGATTAATTATTCCAAATTTAATGGAATAGTTCTTTGAGTTGATTTTTCTAGATTTAATAGAATATGTATTTAGAGATTTACAAAAAAACTCAATGTGGATGAAGTCCTTGTAATAGAATATTTCCAAATTTAATTAAATATGTGTTGAATGGTCTAGGTAGAGACAAATAAAGAATCTCTCATAGACCTAGCCGTAAAAGATCAGCAAACATTAAAGCAGGAATATGAATTATTGGAATTTGCAATTAATGTCACAGAGGAGTTTAAGAAAACAGTGAAAAAGACAAAGACAACTTGTGCTGAATTTTGCAGGAGAGTGATCTCCACATACAATTGATGTCAGAATTCTGTAGAAAATATATTGGATGTGCTACCTGAGCATGAACTGTTTCTAAAACATTTACAAGACAGGTACAAAGAAGATGAGCAAGAAATCCAGCAGGTCAAGGACCTAGATGAATGGATATTGAAAAATGCAGTAGCACATGCAGTCGTGAGGATAAATTTATTAGAGGACCAGCTACGCCTAATTCCTGCTAGGATAGAGGGGGTGAAGACCCAAGCTGCCAAATAAAAAATTAACATTCATTTTCCTGAGCCTTCCAGATTTAAAAACATAGCAACTGATGCTAATGCATGGAAAAAGTTCACCAGCGAGCAAGCTCGCCCTTCCTCATAAAATGATTTGGAAATATTGATTTAAAATGTAATATATTGTATTAATTTTGTGCACAAGATACAGGACAAAATTTTGGAAATGAAAGGTTGGGGAAGCTCAAGAGACAATGAGGGGCAACTCAAGAGTTTCGTTTTTGTATAAGTATAGGAGAGTTATAGATAGAGAGGGACCTTTTTTCTAGACGAACTTGAGAAAGTATTGTAAGAAAAACTAATTCATTTTACAATAAAGAGTTATATGTTTATGCTTGAAAAAGTTCTGTGGATTTTCAAATGTTTGCTATGGGCTAGTTGAATATGAACTATTTCTTTTTAGCTTGTTTCCATAAACTGTGAGATCGTTCTAACCTATTGAACTCTTTCATGTTATGAATGTGCTCCTGTTTATTTTGTGAAATTTCCACATTGAGTAATGAATGTTTTAATTGACAATAGGCTATCTTGTTGTTTATCTTTCTATTGAAATTCATGTGTTTAGAAACGTTAATAGCTATTTGTGATTTTCTTTATGCATGCAATACGATACATTACTCATCGCTAATGATAGTTTTGCTCCTAGGGATAGGTTAGTGAGTCTTAGTTAGTTTCTTGATGTTTGTGGTTTAGAAGTGAGAGAGGTAAGATGAGAGGTAAGAACCTGTGCATCACATTGTGACCCTCCTTGTTATCTCTATCATCTGCATTTAGTTAGGAACTTGCACATCATACTTAAACTTTAAAAAACTAAAAAAATATACACGGTGGACCGGGCCGTAACCGGTAAAACACTTTAATTGTTACTTGACCTACGGTAGCCGGACCGTAAATCGGACAGATTCCCCATACCAAACAATAACGAGCTAATTGGGAACATTTATTGGGGAGAATCCCTACTGTTGTTACCTGCAATTTTCCGGGCCTCAATAGGATTTCCTTAGGTTTTGAAGAAAGGGAAGAACCTTGTATTAGTGAATTTCTGTGATTGTATTATGTATAGCATTCTAGAAACTAAAATTAAGGCCTTGTACCTTATTGAACCATTTTTGTTGTGTTGGGGATAAAATTTTCTAATTAGAAAATTCCATACTATTAGAGCCTTTTCCTCACTTAGTATTTTCTCCATGTTCACATGACATGGGAAATGGATAATATTTCTTCCTTGCAAGTTGGCAGTTGAGAAAGGAGGTCAATCCAAAACATAGGATCACATTGATCAACAACTCCATTCTTCTCCTGAATTGGTAGGGTCATTGAGTTTTTGCTACATTTTATAGCCATGGTCTTATTCATAGGTAGTAGAAGAAGGTCAAATCCAAAACCCATGGACTCACGCCCAGAGCCCATGGACTCAAATGACAGAAACTGCTTTGTTGTGGGCTTAATTTGGTTATGAGGGATCTGGATTAAAAATATTATTTGGTCCCTAGGATTTGTTTTTTCATACTTTGTTGTGTTTCTAGTAGAGATATTGCTGATGGGACCCAAAACCTTCTTTTGATGCACTGGCTTTTTGTTTTCAAATTTGCTAGTGTTTCTAGCAGAGCCATTGTCAATGGGACTCAGAGAATTTTTTTGGTGCACGAAATTTGTGTTTTCCTTTGTTGACCATTAGATACTCAATGTTTTGTATTGATCCTTTTTACCATTATATAATACTCTGTAAGTTAGGTTCCAAAATTTTTAAAGGGTGCTAACTCAATGGAAGAGCACCTGCCTTACAAGCAGGAGGTTGGTGGTTTGGATTCCTCCGTTCCCTAATGATATTATATTATCAGTTAAAAAAAACTAAATTAGTAAGCAAAATATAAGAGATAAGTGACCAAACAATGAGAGATAAGTGACCAAACAAAATGACCAAAATTCTTATATAAAACGACTAAAAACGATTAAATTAGTGACCAAAAACTGAGATTTGTGAAACTAGGCATTAAAAAGGATGCAACATGTGGTGCTAATGATGAAGCTAAACATGTCATTGATATGGTAGCAAAATAAGATGTGAAACTAGGCATTAAAAAGGATGCAACACATGGCGCTAATGATGAAGACAAACATGGCGTTGATATGGTAGCAAAATAAGACATTACTTTGGATGCAAAACATGGTGCTACATAGGAAGAAAAATATGGTGCAACAATAGAAGAAATATTTGGCATCATTTTGGTAGAAAAACATGATGCAAAATAAGAAGAAAAAATTGGGGCAAATTTGGAAGCGAAAATTGACACATATTTGGAAGGAAAACATGATGCAAAATGGGATGCTAAAGTGGTAAAAAAAATGGATGAAATATTGGATGCTAATTTGGATGCTAACATGGTGCTATCAAGGATGTAAATATGGTGCTAACGGGGATTTCATTTAAGAATCAAGAGCAGACACTCGCTAGGAAGAAAAAAAGGATGTTATTTAGGAAGCAAACCTTGACGTTGTTTAGGAAGCAAAGTTGGACGCTATTCTGGAAGCAAAAAAATAGACGCTATTTTGGACGTCATAAAGGATGCTATCTAGGAAGCAAAAAAATGAGTTTTTTGAGATGCTTTAAATTTTGTCCATGACGCATCCCATTTAGCGTCTAGTTTGACCACTCAATGTAAAAAAAAAATTACACTAAAAAGGGACGCTAATTCTAGGATTTGTTGTAGTGTTTATAGTATAATGGCTAGCACTATCCCTAAAGCTGAAATAAGAAGTCATATATTCATTTTAACAAAATACTATATGATCATGGTTATTTAAGACACATCTTACATTCACACCAAAATCACACTTCAAACTACACA
Organism: Pseudotsuga menziesii; assembly: GCA_001517045.1. Taxonomy (NCBI): domain Eukaryota; kingdom Viridiplantae; phylum Streptophyta; class Pinopsida; order Pinales; family Pinaceae; genus Pseudotsuga; species Pseudotsuga menziesii. Next base: position 71,144 of record LPNX010792575.1, on the reverse strand, counting down.
CAAAACTCTATAAACAATATATACATAAGACCTATGATAGATGACCTAGGCATAGTATTTCTTGAGGTAAATCTTGTTTTGGGGCTCACCTAGTGATATCCCATCATAGTCTATAAGTTTGTATGCTCCTTTCTCTAATACATTACTAAAAACATAGGGAACATTCCACATGGATTCCAATTTTCCACCTCCCAACTTATCGTGCTTCTGTTCATATGTCAGGACCAAGTCACCTTCGTAGAAGAGACAAGGTTGAATGGATATATCATATTGGCATTTAATTCAACATTTATGCACTTCATTAGCTAAGGCAACATCTCAATAGGTTTCATCTAGTTTTCTCAAGTACAAGAGCCTTTCTTCATCTAGAGTGGTGTTGGGAAGTAGTTCTACGACAAGTTTTAGAGAAGGAATTTCACATTCAATCAGGAGAGTATCTTCTAGTCCGTACACCAACTGGAACAAGGCAAAGCTAGAAGATGTTTTGATAGTAGTATGATAATCCCATAATTCAGAAAACATTTGTAAGTTCCAATTGGATTTGGAATTTTATTAGAGGAAATTTGGGGTCTAAAATGGGCATTATAAGAAAACGTGTCGACAATAAATTTTGTGAGTTGGAATTCAAGAACCAATAGAATTTCAATAAAATGAGTCAACCATAATGGTTGAATTGACATATTTGTCATAAAAGAAAACTACTTTTTTGTTCATATTTTTGACATATCTCCTTGTGTTTTTACTCAAATTTAAAGCGGGAGAGCTTGTTGGATGTGGAATTTAATTCCGCATCCAACGAGTACCCACACTGCATACTTTTGACAGACCCCACTACCCCAAAAACAAGAAATAAAAACGTGATGATGATGTCATTGGATGCGGAATTAAATTCCACATCCAACAAGCTCTCCCGCTCAGAATTTGAGTAAAAACACAGGGAGATATGTCAAAAATACGAACACAAAAAGTAGTTTTTTTCATTCTTCCTCCAAAATTAATAAATATTATTTTATTATTTTAGCTATTATTTTATTATTTTAACTATTATTTTATTATTTTCCTTAGGAGGCCCATTTTAGACCTCAAATTTCCTCTAATGCCTACCATTTGTTGAAGCATGGTTTTCAACACTTTGTTTATGGATTTAACTTGGCCATTGTCTTACAGGTAGTAGGGTGTATAATTATCATGATGAAAACCTAGTTTGGTACTTAGTTTCGACATCATTTTGTTTTGAAAATGTGAACCATGCTTATGTTAGTCACAATATATTAAGGGACTACGAATCTAGAGACGATGTGATTGAAAAGGAATAGGGTAGAAAATTTTCCATCTTCAATGTATGTAGGGATTTCCTTAGCTCACTTTGTAAAGTATTCCATAGCTACGATGATGTAACCATGCACCTTAACTAACGTAGGATTAAAATGTATGAAATTTATACCCCATTTGGAAAATGGGACAACAACGATGATAGGATGTAAAGGAGCAGGGTGGGTGCGTTTTTTGGATTGGAAAAGATGACAGGGTGGGAATTTTTTCAAGGCCTCCATGTATTCTTTGAATATGGAGGGCCAAAAGCACCCAGCGTGTAAACTTTTTTGGGTAGTATCCATGCCATAAATATAACCACCAAATTCTTCGGAGTGGTAGTCATTCAATACCACTTTAGCCTTGTCAAGAGTTAAGCAATGTCACAATATCACATCAATGCCACGATGGTACAAAGTATCATTGATGATGAGGTATTACTTGGAATGATGGAAAATATGACGACGTTCATCGCGGGTTTCTTTGGGATGAAGATGTTGAGTCTAGAGATATGAAATTAGATCTCCATACCAAGGGTGAGTAGTACTAATGAGGAACAAGGATTTGTCAGATAATGAATCCAAGGGATGTGTGTCCTCAATGATATGGGGAATTTCACACATGAGATCTGTGAAGAAAAAAGACTTCTTGGAACTGGATTTTGCAAATTATAACTCAAATTCTTGAAGGATAACAATTCAGTGACACAACAGGATTTTAACCCAAAATCCGATGACAGAATATGACGACATTCGACGTAAAGTACATTTTTTTCAGTTTGCAATGATGAAAAGTATTTTACCTTCTAATTTATTTGCGCATAATTGAATTTCCAATGACCTTATCGTAGGTTTTTCGATGACACTTTGTCGTCGGATAGGCGAAACTAGTGTGTCGAATTTGCAACGACATTTAAAGGATGAGTCGTCGGATTTGCAACGATAGGTGAAGTGGTCTATGTCAAAGTATTTACGTCCTCGGGATAATTTTCCAAATAATATAAAGAAATATTTCAAATAGTATAAACCCATATTTCCAATGGTAAGTAGGTTCACATCGTCGGATATTCGATGACTGTCGAATTATAAATATAAACTTTTTTTAAAATTCTGACATGTTTTCTATAGAAGCGACAAATGGTTTGCGGAAATTATTTATTACTTGACGGACAGTTTGAGGAATTGTTTTATTCTTTGACGGGTTGTTGCAGGAATTTTTTTTCTTCAACAGATAGTTTGCGGGAATTTTTTTATTCTTCAACAAACCTTCGTTTGAGAAAATTTTGATGCAAAGGATCTCGATCTTTTAATATTGTTGATATTATTCATTCATGAAGTTTGTGACAAAATTTCAAATAGAAATATTCCTGATCCAAACGAAGGCAATTGACAATTGCTTGCTAGACTATGAGATGCAGCGAAAGGAAGGGGTGATGGAAAATGTGATTGTCCATGTACTCAATGTAGGGGATTTAAGAGGAGAAGAATATTGATCTCAACAACCACAAAACATTGCAGGGAAAATGGACACACTGAGGGGGGGAATCAATATCGTCCCTTTGTAGGTTTAGCATTATAAATTTTTTTATATTCTTTCCTTTGGTAAATGTGTGGAAATTGAACCCAGGTGTTAGAACAATTACACTCACAACAATTGCCAATTACACATGCAAATTATTCACAAAGGAGACTGAATATGGAGCAGAACACTAATCTGTATTGAATAAGTGTACAATATCCAACCCTGTGAAGTCATAGGCTGCCGCAATAAATAATTACATGTTATATTTGAATGCATAAGGATGCCATTCGAATTTGGTCAAAAGAAGGCTTACTAAATCTAAACAAATCCCCCATAGGTGCATAAAGCAGTTTCCAAAACTGTCTAGGAGCTCACGAATTGGAAAAATCAATTAGGCAAGATAATAGGTGATGGAAGGAAAAATCATACATGATTTTCATAGGAGAAAAGAGTGGAGGATGATGAGGAAAAAAAACAAGTTAACTTCACCTAATCAAACTTTCCCAATTGCCTTAAAACTCAGAAAAAGAAGGCAATAAAGCAGAAAAAGCAAACATGCACTAGGGAGGCCAAGGATAAAGAATATTTGATTCCAAGTGGTTTCCCAAGTGCTCCATGACTCAAATTTAGCAAGTTTGACCACTATGGATGTGTGGAGGACAACTTGCATAAGGTGGAATATGGAAACTAGGCAAATAAGACAAAAATTAGGTTAATTAATGTCTATGGTAGCTAACTATGTGTTGATTATTCTAACACCCCCCCTTAAGCCTGAATTATGAGTAAAATATCAGAAAATTATAGGGCCTAGCAACAAAGCTTAGTCACCCTTTACATACTGCATGTCCATTTAACCAAGGAAAGAGGCAAAAACCTAGTGGGAAAAATCCTCCCTTAAACATGGACAGTAAAACAAAATTTGGAAATCTTTTCATCACTCATGCTTCACAGCATGATCAGAAATCCCCAGTAGTGATTTGAGATTGTTGAATGTCTTCTCACAAAAAACTTTGGTGAAGATATCTGCTACTTGTTCTGAAGATGAACAGAAGAGTAGGTGAATGGTGCCATCATGTACAAGCTGCCTGATGTAGTGCATATGGATCTCAATATGTTTGGTTCTTTGCTTCTGAACTGGATCATTACAGATTCGAATGGTACTCTAATTATCACAATAGATATTAGTTGAGTATTCTGATTCGAAGCCACACTCTCCAAGTAACCCCTGCAACCATAAACATCGATTTGTTGCATTTACAACTCCTCTGTACTTTGCTTCTATAGATGAGAGTGCAATGGCACTCCGTTTCTTGCTTGACCAATTGATTGGCCCTTCAGAAAGCACGAACACATATCCTAATGTTGACTTTTGATCTATGCTATCACCTTCCCAATCACTGTCAGTAAACCCAATCAAATCAAGATCAGATTTAGCTTTGTAGAATATCCCATGAGTCCTTGTTCCCTGAACAAAGTTAAGGATCCTTTTGGCTACTCTTCAATGGATCTCATGAGGCTGATCCATGTATCTTGAAGCCACACTTACTGCATAAGAAATATCAGGTCGATTATGTGTAAGATACAACAAACATCCAATCAATTGCCTATACAGTGTATTGTTTACCATAGGTGAAGAATCAGCTTCTTCGAGCTTAACTCCTGAAAGGAAAGGAGTCTTTCTTGGCTTGCAATCCTTCATATTGATTTTGTTCAGCAAATCCAAGGCATACTTGGACTGATGTACTTTGATTCTTTCTTTGGTTTGAGCAATCTCGAGCCCCAAGAATTGGCTCAATAATCCCAAATCAGTCATTGAGAAGGCATGGTTCATTACATCCTTTAAGGAAGCAATTTCATCCTTTGAGCTTCCTGTAATGAGAAGGCCATCAACATAAAAAACAATGATCATTAATGAACCATGAATCAGCTTCAAATAGACATTTGGATCTGACTTGCATCGAACAAAATTCAGTGATAGCAAAAAGCTATCAATCTTGGCATACCAAGCCCTGGGGGCTTGCTTAAGCCCATACAATGACTTATTTAGCATGCACAAAAGAGATGGGTTAGTAGAAAATCCTTGAGGCTGCTGCATGTAAATCTCTTCAGTGAGATCTCCATTCAGGAAAGCACACTTCACATCCATGTGGTGTAGCTCCCACTTCTTTGAAGCTGCAATGGCTAAGGCTATCCTGATGGAGTCCATCTTTGCCACTGATGAAAATTTCTCATTGTAGTATATGCCATTTACATGTGAGTATCCCTTGGCTACCAAACTAGATTTGTACTTTAGAGGTGAACCATCAGCAGCAAATTTGGTTTTGTACACCCACTTACACTGAACTAGCTTCCTCCCTGGGAGAAGATCAACCAACTCCCAAGTGTTGCTCTTATGGAGTGAGATGAACTCTTCTTCCATGGTTGTTTGCCATCTTGGATCATTTTCTGCATCTTCATATGTCTATGGGTCTGATTCAACCATCAGATAGCATTTCTCTACAAACATAGGATCTTTCATGCACAGAGCACTCTCAAACTGAGATCTAGTCCTCCTAGGATCATTAGGATTTCCAGCTAGTTCTCCAGCTGCATGAATGGTATTGGATGCCCATTTTGGTCTTTTAGGACTGTTAGGATCTGCAATTAAATCATCATTATCAGACATATCAGAATCGGCATGTTCAACTATCACTTCACTTACATTCAGAGGTTCTGGTGGTGAAGAGGATTCTCCAACTTCCACTGCTGCTAGGGGCTCTTCTTGAAACTGAACACACCTTTCAATGAAGGATTTGTTTGTTCTCAAATTGATCAGCTTGTACCATTTTGAATATTTAGAGTACCCAACAAATAGACACTCTTGTATTTGGGGCTGCAAAGCCTTCCTCTTTTCTGTTGGAATTCTAGCCCAAGCCCTTGAGCCAAAAAATCCTGAAATGGGTCACATCTGGCTTGTGCCCAATCCATGCTTCGAAAGGAGTCATACCATAAAGCTATTTATGAGGCACCCTATTCTGGATATAGGCTGCAAATTTTATAGCTTCGGCCCAAAACTTTGGTGGCAAATTCTTAGCCTCCATCATGCAGGTTTCCATCTCTTTCAGTGATATGTTCTTCCTCTCAGCAACACCATTCTGCTGTGGTGTGTAAGGGATAGAATGCTGCATCCGAATACCTTCATCTGCACAATATTGAATGAACTTAGACTTGACATAATCACCACCATTTTCAGATCTGAGGACCTTGAGTTTCCTCCCAGACTGGTTTTCAACCAAAGCCTTAAAGACTTTGAAGAGGCAAAAAACTTCAGACTTGTGTTTCAAAAAGTAAACCCAGCAATACCTGGAAAATTCATCTATGAATGTCAATGCATATTTGGCCTGACTCATTGACATATGAGGAAATGGGCCAGCAACATCACTGTCACGATCAAATCAAGAGGTGCAGAGGTTCTCTCATGACTAGCTTTCTCAAATTTATGCTCTGGGTGTTTTCCTAAGATGCAACCTTGACAGACTCCTTTGGAAAACTTAATATTTGGTAACCCTATGACCATTTCTTTTTCACTAAGATCAGAAAGATACTTGTAATTAAGGTGGCCAAATATTTTATGCCAGATCTTGCTTGCCTCATTAGCATGAATCAGAAGAGCAGAGGGGTTTGAGTAGGGTAGGAAGTGTGAGAACATGTATACCTTTGAAGTGTGATTTGCAACTCCTTTTGCAATGACTTTACCACTTGAGATCTCTGTGATCTCAACTTCATCAGGGGAGAATATGACCTTCTTTGGAGACCCTGTGTGGGTCATCTGATACACTGATAAGAGGTTAGAGGCAAGACCTGGAACATACAATACATTGCTGAACTTACCATGGTCAAGATCAATCCTCCCTTTGCCAAAACTTTTAGTGAGAGAGTCATCTCCCAGTACTATTGGTGGACCTTTCAACATGTCAAGTGAGGTGAATGCCTCCTTGGTCAAAACCATATGTCTTGAAGCTCCAGAATCAATGATGAAACTAGGTGAGCTTGATGTGCCAACAACCAATGCATGAACTCTCTCTCTGTCTTCTGAATTTGATCCTCCTTCGCTCTTCTTTGAGCTGTCTAGAAGGGAGATGCCATTCTTCTCCAGGAGTTGGGTCAGTATGTCAATTTTCTTCTTCATGCAGGATCTTTCAGAATAATTTCCCTTACTGAAGTATGCGCACTTGCTCATTTCTCCTTTGTTCTTCTTCTTCTGGGGGTTCTTCTTGGAACCTTGAGGCTCCTCTGGAGACTTGTTCTTGTCTCTCTTTTGCTCAGGTGGATTTTTAGCTTTTTTCTTGCTTTTTGAATCCACCCTCGAATATCTAGCAACTAGAGCTTGGTCTTTGGATGGTTTGATGGTGCCCATCATCACCAATTTATCTTGTTCTTGTGTGAGAGATTCCATGAAATCTGCAAGGCTAGGCATTTTCCAGGATCGAGATCTCAACTTTGTGGCATAGAAGGTCGAAACAAACACTAAATATTTAGGGCCAAGATTCAAGAGTATGGCCAAAACTAGTTGCTCATCCTTCTTTTCGATCCCACATTGTTTTAGCTGCAAAACAAGTGCTTTGAACTTGGAAAAATAGAGTTGCAGGGATTCAAAGCTATTGGGACTCAGGGAGATCAATTCATTTTCAATTTGATGTCCCCTCATCTCATCTGTCTTACCAAAAATATCAAAAATATTCTCCCATACTTCATTTGGTGATGTCAATCCATCAAGATGGAAAAGGAGGTCTTTGGATATGCTCAGACATAGGAGACCATAGGCCTCATCCCTCCTGTTATGCCATTTAATCTTCTTTGCAGCTGCATTGGGATCTACTTCGGTTGCCATAGTCACTCTGTAGAGGCCTTTCTCTCTCAACAGTATCTCCATCTCTGCTTTCCATTCAAAGAAGTTAAATGGAGTCAAGATGATCTTCTAAGATTGATCCATAGCTCAGAAATTGTCCCTTTAGTCAACAGAATGCTCCCAGTCAATGATGTCGAACCTGCAATACAAATTGGAAGGAGAGAAATTTATCTACAAAGGCTCTAATACCATGTGGAAATTGAACCCAGGTTTTAGAACAATTACACTCACAACAATTGCTAATTACACATGCAAATTACTCACAAAGGAGACTGAATATGGAGTAGAACACTAATCTGTATTGAATAAGTGTACAATATCCAACCCTGTGAAATCATATGCTGCCACAAAAAATAATTACATGATATATTTGAATGCATAAGGATTCCATTCGAATTTGGTCAAAAGCGGGCTTACTAAATCTAAGCAAATCCCCCATAGGTGCATAAAGCAGTTTCCAAAACTGTCTAGGAGCTCACGAATTGGAAAAATAAATTAGGAAAGATAATAGGTGATGGAAGGACAACTCATACATGATTTTCATAGGAGAAAAGAGTGGAGTATGATGAGGACAAAAAACAAGTTAACTTCACCTAGTCAAACTTTCCCAATTGCCTTAAAACTCAGAAAAAGCAGGCAACAAAGCCGAAAAAGTAGACATGTGCTAGGGAGGCTAGGAATAAAGAAAATTTTATTCCAAGTGGTTTCCCAAGCACTCCATGACTCAAATTTATCAAGTTTGACCACTATGGATGTGTGGAGGACAACTTGCATAAGGTGGAATATCGAAACTAGGCAAATAAGACAAAAATTGGATTAATTAATGTCTAAGGTAGCTAACTATGGGTTTATTATTCTAAAAAAATGTATGTACTATTTTAATATTTCCTATATTAACTTATATCTATTGATTTTTTCATGTATTTATAAAGCAAAGACACCCTACGACATATCGTCCAGAGGAAGTGTTTTCAAAACAATTTATGGAGGATCATGGAGCGTCTATATTTAATGGAAAACAAGTGAATGATCATATTGAAACAGATGATCATATTGATAACGTAGTTGAAAATGATGGTACAAATACATTGATCCATGATTAATTTAATGTTATAATGGATGATGATGACGACAATGATAGTGAAAATATTGATGAATTTGATGATGTTCATGATATACCTCTTATCGATAAGGCATAGGAACCCCTTTATGAAGGATCCAAAACAAATCTTCTCTCTGTTGTATTGTTGATAATGAACTTGAAGGTTATGAATGGTATTTCAAACATATCAATCAAACGGATGCTACGATATGTAAAATAATCTATCACATATATATGATCATGATAAAGTTTATTTGTATTCCTCTAATAATTGTATTGTTAATTCATTATTGATCATCATATGGATGAAGTGTGTTTTGTTAATATTATTTATTTATTACATTAACTATTTTTTTTATGTAGATTGATAGCTGAATTTTTGTTACCACCATCTAATATTTTATTTCGCACATATAGAGATTTATCTTCCATCATGAAAGAGATTGGAATGCATTATGAATCAATTCATGCATGCCTCGATGACCATGTTATATATTATAATCAACATGAATTTGCAACAGAATTTCTAGAATGTCATATACATAGATATCGAATAGATTAAGTAACAAAAAAGGTGCCTCACAAAAGGTTCTCCATTATATTCCCATCATTCCACCTTTGCAACGACTGTTCAAGTGCAATAACATAGTGCAATTTATGGATTACCATGCCAAGAATAGAAGTCAATATGATGTTATTTGAATTCCTGTCGATGGTTATGATTTTAGAGATATGGAGGAAAAGTGGCCTCACTTTAAATAAGAACTACGTAATCTTCGGATTTCTTTGGCAGTAGATGGTATTAATCCATTTTCACAGATGAAATCCATTTACACGGTGTGGCCTATTTTTCTTATCAATAATAATATTCCCCCATGGTTGTCAATAAAGAGGGAGAACATAATGGTGTCAATGATTATTCCAAGTATTTTGTGTCTACAACTGTTTTATTTCTACTGTATTTGTGGCATCTCATTCATTGTATTATGTTTCCTAATTTCATATGTTAATTTTTTATTTTACTCTTATGCATGGTTTATATATCTTAATGGTTCTCATAATTATATATTTTATATGTACTTTAAATCAATCAGGTAAGTTCCAAGTCAAAGATATGAATGTATATCTCTAACCTCTTGTATATGAGCTACTGAATTTATGGAATGGCATCACTATATATGACGTATCTAGACCAATATGACAAAGGCAATCTCAATTCCATGCAATGGTTGTATGGACAATACACGATGCCCCTGGGTTAACCCAATTTTGTGGTTTGTATTTTTAAGTTCCACTTTAATTGCATTTAATTATATGAAGTAGTTAATATAGTTTATATATAATTGTAATTGACGTAGATATTCCATATCTATATATTGTAGGTATTTAGACAAAGGGTAAATTTGCATGTCCAGTTTGTGGTCCTAAGATAAAATCGTGTCGCTCAAAAAACTTAAGAAAGGAGGTGTTTGATGAGTATAGGCATTTCCTCTCTAAGAATCACAAATATAGAACAATAAAAAAATATTTTCAATGGGAAGCAGGAGACTGCATTAAAACCACGGAGAATGACACCTCACCTTTGGAAGATGTAATATAATAGAAATCATCAAGCTGGTAGGTATGGATCATCGTATATGAATTGTTATGTATTTTAATTTTTATTGTGAGTTATTTACTGTAGTGGCCATATTTGATTTCTGATGTAATTTATTTATAAACTTATATTCATGATGTCCATCGTGATCATGAAGGAATTAATGGGCTTCCACGAGGAATGAAAGGTTATCCTATACAATTCAGCAGGTTGCCCTACTATGAGAACCTACAAATTGCTCATGTGTTTGATACAATGCATATTGTAAAGAATGTGACTAAAACATTATGGCGACTACTGGAGCTAAGGAGGGATAAAGATAAAATTGTGAAAGCTTGCAAAGACATTCAAGAAGGAAACCATGCAATGAAATACGTCATCCAAATTCATAGAAACAGAGACAAAATAAATATAAACTCAATTCCATGGATGTTTACGAAGCAGCAAAGGAATGTTGTCAAAGAAGTAATGCGGGAAATTAAATTTCCCACTGGATTTTGTGTGAACTTGAAGAATATCATAACAAAAAAGGTGATTTTGTGGGGGTCAAAACGCATGATTAGCACGTCTTCATCAAGGTAATTATTATTGTTATGTCCATATATTTGTTTTTTTCATTTTATTGCATAATTTTTTTTCTTGTTTGTATACTCTTTGTTTAAAAAATGGTGTGGTTTGTATATTGATACAGTATGCTATACCTCTCTCTCTCCCAGACAACTTCAAAAAAAATGTCAAACAAGTTATATATAATCTTGGTAAATACATGAGGTAACTAGCGATTAGTTGCTTGTGCTTAGTGTTTCTTTAATTCTTCGTATAATTTATATTTTTTTTTGTGCACTATTTCATGATATGTAGTTTAATTTTTTGTTTGTTAAATATCGTTATTGGTTTGTGCCACTTGTAGATGGATTAAATCTAAACAAATCCATAAAGAATATATAAAGTATTGGAGGAGAGAAATTCCTCGCCTCATGTGTGAAATGCAGAAGCATATACCTTCAGCATTTTTCAATGCACAGGAACACTACCTCATACACCAAGTTGAGAAGATTGAGTTGTGTGGACCTATGCACTCAAGGTCCATGTGGATGCCATGAGAGGCACTTAAAATTTATGAAGGGTTTGGTGAGACAATGAGCACATGGTGGGGGTTCTATGATGGAAGGATATATGGTATACAAAAAAATGTTGTATGTTAGTGAATATCTTCCTAAATTAGCATCAAATCTCAATTTACGTCGCATTTGTGATCTGGATTCCAATAACAATTTTTAAGGGGAGTACCTGAAGGGGAAAGGTAGATCGAGGAAGGTGAAAGGTACTTATTAGCTAGTGGATGTTGATTATATCTTTCATATTTTAGTTTCATTTTCAATTTATTGCATCAATTAAAAGCATATACTTTGTTCAGAAAATTTACATCTGTCTTGAATTTTAATGTTTATTGTCATCAAGTAGTTGGTCGAGAGTGGGATGCAATTAATTTATACATCGCAAACAAGCTTGACTGGATGAAGGTATGGATTGAATGATGCGAACAATCGGGTCATGGAATATCATGGGAAGGTGTGGCTTCATTGGTAGAAGTAGCACATCACAATGGAGATAGAAATCTTACAGAAAGGGAAATCGATTTAGCATGTGGTTTAAAAGATAAAATGGTGAGCATATTAATCAATCACTCTAAATATTTTATTTTGCAAATTATATTTTGATGTACATGTTGTTATTTTCCATGTATTGCTGCATAACTATTGAATCGTTGTGTAATCTTTTCATGTATTGCTTGTTGTAGGTAAAACACCATAAGGCTATGGTCTGCAATGGTTGTAGATGTCGCATCAAAAAATTGGATGAAACAAAGAAAACATCAGATTATGGGATATCTGCAGTCTTTGAGGTGACCAATGTTTCATCTAGAAGTGAGAGACATCCAGAACTCTCATAAAATTGATACTATGGGTATTTGGAATATATTCTACAGGGTAACTTTAAATCCTTCAAGGTAGTTCTGTTCGTTGTTAAATGGTACAAGTCACGATTGAATCAATGTGATCTTGATAGAACTATTATTGAACATGATAATGGATTTACCATGGTAAATAAAAGGTTGTTTGAGCCAGGAAAAAATCCATATGTTCTTCCAATCCAATGTGAACAGGTATTTTACTCGGAGGTTCCAGGTAAAGCGGGATGGTCATTTGTTGTGAGACATGATCCAAGGGGAAGGCTAGTAAAGTATAAACTAGATGATGGTAATGACGAGGGTTCTCTGGAAGAAGAAGATGATGATGACACTACAACAAATCCTGGAGTTAGAGTCCCATTTAGCATCCCCTTTTTAGTGTATTTTTTTTTACATTGAGTGGTCAAACTAGATGCTAAATGGGACGCGTCATGGACAAAACTTAAAGCGTCCCAAAAAACATATTTTTTTGCTTCCTAAATAGCATACTTTATGGTGTCCAAAATAGCATCTCTTTTTTTGCTTCCAAAATAGCGTCCAAATTTGCTTCGTAAAAAACGTCAAGGTTTTCTTCTAGAATAGCGTCCAACTTTTCTTCCTAGATAACGTCAAGGTTTGCTTCCTAAATAAAGTCATATTTTTCTTCCTAGTGAGTGTCTACTTTTGCTTCTTAAATGACACCCTTGTTAGCACCATATTTGCATCCTTAATATCACCATGTTATCATCCAATATTGCATCCATTTTTTCTACCACTTTAGCATCCCATTTTGCACCATGTTTTACTTCCAAATAGGTGCCAATTTTCACTTCCAAATTTGCACCAATTTTTGCTTCCTTTTTTGCATCGTGTTTTGCTACCAAAATGATGCCAAATATTTATTGTATTGTTGCACCATATTTTTCTTCCTATGTAGCGCCATGTTTTGCATCCAAAGTAACACCTTATTTTGTTACCATATCAACGTCATGTTTGGCTTCATCATTAGCGCCACGTGTTGCATCCTTTTTAATGCCTAGTTTCGCATCTCTCATGTTTGGGTCACCAATTTAGTCATTTTTAGTAATTTTATATAGGAGTTTTGGTCATTTTGGTCATTTTGTTTGGTCACCTATCTCTTATTTTTTTCTTACTAATTTAATTGTTTTTAACCGATATTATAATATCATTAGGGCATGGAGGAATCGAACCACCAACCTCTTGCTTGTAAGGAAATCGCTCTTCCATTTAGCTAGAACCATTTAAGAATTTGGGAACCTAACTTATAGAGTCCTCTATAATGGTAAAAAGGATCAATACACAACTTTGAGTATATAATGGTCAACAAAGGATGATAGATTGTATTATCTTCAACATGGGATTGATTACGTTCATTGGTTCTCTTTATATCATTTTCATATGATTGTAAAGTTTCTATCATTACAGTACCAACATCTGTAGCTTGTGAGGCAATAGCATCACCTTTTTCCTGTGATATGGTGGTATCATGGGCCTAATCTGCTCTAGTGTCATCAACTAGTTGAGCCCTCTATAAATGAGAAACAAAATTATCCTCAATTCCTAATTCTATTGTAGTGCCCCTCATTCCTCTAAGTTGCTGACTATCATCAACCCAACAACTCAAATGATTTATTGGTCGCCCACTTCAAAGTGTTTAGTAAATATAATCCAAATGGGATGGATCTGAAGTACTTTCAATAGTACTCTCTACTACAACCCTATCATTCTCTGCAATCATAGACACATTACGTTATATATATCCTTAAACTATGAATTCTAAAGTTCGAATCCAAGAATTTTTTTTTATAATCTAGCAGATGTTCAACAACCAGAAATTTTAAAAATTACATATTGCTCAATGAAAAACTTATCTAAATGGGGTAGATGGTCTAATGAGAATTGGATGTTGAAATGTCATCCCACAATCATTAGTCCTTCCTATAAGATTATATATAGAGGTAGTACTTCCCTATCGTTGATTTTCCCCAAAAAATTTTCAATAAGCATCACATGAAATGGATCAAACAGAAAATCATCTTTAGTTCAACCAAGCTAAGTTTAAGATAACAAGAGCTAATTTTGAGATAAAATTATGAGGACTCAACCTTCCACTTATATTTTGATTTAAACCAGCTACAATATCTTGTCAAATTTTTGACTCCATAGCTTCCTGAACCGTATGAGTATCCTCAATAACATGACAAATGATAGTTGATGCAACACTGTTAAACCCTGAAAATAAGAAACTAGTAGGAAATATGAGCAAAGAAACCAATCCACCTCTTTCAAGGAAACACAATGCTATGTCATGCACCCTTTTAAGATTCATGCTATTATCCTTTCCAAGATCCCAATTACAATATTTCAGTTGTTATACAAGAAATAATATAACTTTGGCTCTTGCTTGACCATCATTTTGAGTGTATGACATTAGCGGCAAGTCCTTCAAAGGAAAAGCTAGAGATTCCTCAGTTCCTATATTTGTGGAGGTCACTGCTCCTTAAGTAAGAAGACATGTGGAAAAAGGGCATAGTGGAATTTAGTGTCTTTTGATGGTTTTATTGGACTTCTCTTTGGTTCGGTGCAGTTCTGTTTATTGGAGTGCTGAAAAATTGCTATTTTTGTTGAATTTAAACTTTTGGATGGGATGCTATTTTCTTCAAATGAGGTCTGATGAGGTTGGAACCCATCTCAAACATCCTGAAAAAATTAATAATAATATAAAAAATTTAAGTATTTTCTCTTTCTACCCTTATACATTAAGAATATTATGTTATCATTCAAGGAGCACCCCAGAAGCACCTCAAAGACCCTGAGAGCATACTCCTAAGGACACTTCCTGAACACTCCCTCTCGGAGCATGCTTCGAGAACAAAGTGTGAGAGGCTAGCACTCCCCTACAATGTAGCTTCAAAGACTCGAGACCAAAGTCACAGGAATCGTGAGTCAAATTGTGATTTTCTGATTTAAATTGGGCTTTGCAGTCAAAAGATCCAATTCAAAACTTTCTGAGTTTGAATTGGGTTGACCAAGTTGACTCAGTCATCACAAGTCAAACTCATGAATTAACCCTTGACTAGCAATTTATGGAATTTTGCACCCATGAAATGGTTTTAAACCCAATTTTCACTATTTTTTCTCATTCTTTTGCTTAATGGAGGTGTTTTCTACTTGTTGGTGTGACGAGACAGTGACCAAATCATCCACAAAAGGCTACCTGGGCAAGGTTAACCCAGACATATTTTTATCTATATTCTGGACTCACTTTACAGATGAGAATCAAGATTATCATCGTATTATAGATGATACCAATTCATTGTGAAATTTTGAAGATCTATTGAAATCTTGTAATATATGGACATGGCTATTTCAAATATCAATGCAAAGTGTTTTTAATTCAAAATATCTGTATATATTTATTTTATATTTGTTGATTTGTTACTGATCCAATTCAAAACTTTGATTCTTTTGCCCTATCAATTTATTGATGATTCCGAGTCTAGTGACTATGGTCCAAATAGAAGAAATTGAAAGAGAATAACATTCGGTTCTCTTCTTCTAGTGTTCAGATATAAAATATTGCTAACTAGTTTTACAATGAAATCCAACCTAGGGGACCAACATCTGTTATTTTTAGAATAACCCTAACCCACATGTTGAACATCTGATAGCAAACTTGAATCTCGCCATGAGAAGGATCAAAATTTTACATTGGGAATCAAGATAGATAGATCACATGTGCAACATAATTTTAGATGTATTGAACCTTGAAAGTCAATTGATGATGACTAAAGAAATTATAAAAACGCATTATACAAGCCAAGTCATATTTAAAAGAACAAAATTTTAAAAAATAAAAAGATAATGTCTTTCCAGCAATAGAGAGAATGTAATGATATCATGCAGCGAACACCTTGAAGTAAGATACAAAAATAAATAAGTACAAAAATATAATATTCTAATGTTCCCTCCACTTTGCACTTTTTTTTGAATGCTATCATAAAAGTTGTAACATAATATAAGCATTTGGAGCCTAACAACTTCGGAATTATAGTGACCTCATCCATTTTTAACTCCAAATAAAATTAAAAGCATTGATGACCAAGAAATAAAAATACTTACACACTTGTCGACTCTTAAAGTGTAAGTCTGTGAACCCAATGTTTTAACCTTTATCTCAATTGTTGCATCTAAACATTAAAATTGATCTCTTTTAGCAATTATGATTTCATTTATATTCCTATCTGTCATCCTGTGCTGCCACTTGATTCATGAAAAAAATGCATAATATCAGATAGTAACTCCCAAAATAAGTGGACATCCCAATTTACATTGACACTCTATGAATACCAGATTTTCTTATACACCTAGAATACTACTATTACAAATTCAAACATTCCAAAGAGAGTAAAATAATGGTCGTAAGCTCAAACCATCTCAACCACATGTGACAATTACAATTGTTGATAAAAAATACTTTCATGGTATGAACATATTGACCGTTAAATTAAATGCTTGCAAAGTGTACTGAATGCAAAGAGGTGATTTTTATACTATATAAAAAGGAATTGGACATCCTATTATGTTAACATAGACTTGTGATATACACTTGGTGTAGATTGTAAATATGTTAATTTGTTGTAGTTGTTTGACTTGGAAATTGGAACACAAGCAAACAAGCATCAAAAATCTTTTAAGATATTTTATACTCTGCTTTGCAAGCATCAACTTTTCTGAATTCATGCTCAATGGAACAGTTAAAGGGAGATTTGTTGGATTTTGATTTCATCTTTTAGAATGTGATATAAGTATGTGAAAAATTAGCAAGAAACATGCTATTGGTTTGGAGTATTTGGATTTCCATTGAATTAGGAATCCCCTATAAGGACTTTCTCACACACATATATGCTCATCATACCTTGAAAAGTCAAAAGCAAGAGTACTTTATGGATACAAGGGGTTACAAGTAGATGAATAAATTGATAAAAAAAGATGTAAGTTACAGTTCCATAAAATTTATGTTCAAACCACTTGCAAGAACCATCCCTTTGTCTTTTCCTATGTTATCTATATTTGCATTGTGTGCAGATTATAAACATCTGAAATAATAAGAATTTAAAAAAATCAGAACTCACTTTATAATTTAAGGCTTTCTTTTTCTCACACAAAGACAAGAGAGAACCTCATGCTTTGCTACTCCAGACTGAAAAGTGAAAACCAATCACAAAATAATTGAATTTAAAATTATGAAATAGACAGTACCTCTAACTTAGTTTTTCTTAACAAGGAATGACAAAAGTTTATTGTTGAAAATAGGATGTATTAACAAATATCACATAGACAACATTTGTAAGACAAATTAATGCAATAGGAGCACTGTATTATCCATATCCATCAACTGTGGGACTAATTTACTATATTATACCATAAACAATTGGGCTCCACATTTATCATTTTTTCCCATTTTTTCTAGGCCAATAGTAATTGGACGGTTATCTTGAATTCCAGACTTCTAGTAGAAAAAGGATGTTCACGATAAATGCTTACAATAGTGGGATTAAAGCAGCAAGAGTAGTGTCGGTTTTAGACATTTACCAGTTGGAACGAGATTTTACCATTTTCACATGGACCGGTTGTGACAATTAATATAAGTGTCATGATATAGACCAACTTGTCTACACCTTCCTTCTAAAAAGGGTTGTGAGATCAATTTTGGGTATTGAAATTAAGGATGATCAACAATATGTGTCCCGAAGTTATAAAGGTCGGTTAGAATAATGTCACTTCTGATCTCATGGACATGTACTTCACTAGCAACTCAACCCTCGCAGCTAAAATCTGTCAAAACTTCAGACAAATTTCCCATAAGACGTTTCAGATCCATTCCGGCCACAACGCAGATATAGAGACTTTCTTATCATGCACGGAGGTGACATCAAATAGTAGAAGAGAATGATGAGAAAATAACACTCTTCCCTTTCACAAATATTTTATCAATTTTTGTGGATCTCCATTTCCCATTGTAGCACCAGCACTAGCAATCAACTCTAATTAGAGAGTGTGGATCCTCCAATATTCACCGGATTGCACCTCCTTTGCAGCGCACCCTTCTTTCTTTCAATAACAACCATGCAGATGGGCAGAGCTTCTCTTATGGATAATGACTTCACTTACACGACACACAACACAAGCAAATATATACACAGTAAGACACATACTCACTATACATCCTTCCACCAAAAGATATATATATTTAAAAACCTACACAATGAGGGATTCAAGGTGCAAGTGCGCCTTTTGGACGCATTGGGGAGACAGTATTTAAGAGGTCAAATGATGCTACAGATATTGGTATGAAACACATGGAACACGCTGTTCATGTCATGAATAGGGATAATGAAATGGGCATGTGAAGACCTGACGAGTATAGGGATTCTCAAGCTCTACAATCATAATTTCTGTAGGGAGCATGAAAGAGAGTCCAAATGGATGGGGGAAAAGATATGCAGGGTCCAAGAGATGGTGGTTTTTTTGAAAGGACCATGGAGAGGGAAGTATTACTTAAAGGGAAATATGGAACACTTGATAAGATATTTTTAGGAAATGATGGTCATCTTCATTCACTTTCGTTTGAGTACCAGCATAATATACAATCTTTGAATCACGAGTTGGTGCTTTCTTTATGGATTAGACAAAGAAAGATGATGCCATGAGTAACAAAAGGCAACAAATTGTGGCCTCACATGAGGAGAAATTACTCATAGAGCATGGCCATCTTGATGATGACACAGATAATGTCAATGAAAATCCCTTCATGTATGAATTCAAGTTGGGTGCTCAAGCATTGTCGCCTAAGAAGAGGCAAGGTTGTGACTTCCCTCATTATGGATTAGAGAATAATGACAATGTTAGGCCTACAGAGAAAGCATTGGAAGAAAAAACATTTGGTTAGAGATTTCATCTTATTAAATATCAAAGCACTTATAATTGGAATGCCCTGGGGAGAGAATATCCAATTAATCCAGCAAGTGGCTTTCATGGTAGTCCATATACAAAGGTAAGAGAGTAGAGTAGGGATGTGCCATCACATTTACATGGCTCACAAAAGGATTTATCGCAAGATTGGTCTTTTGAACCTGGAAGTGTTTGGAGAAATAAACCTAATGATTCTCTTCCACGAAATGAAAAATTTCCAGCTCATCAACCTATGGCAGCACTCCATGCCAATAGAGATAACTCTTATATGTCTATGCAACAACCTACAGGAGTGCTGAATATCCCTGTAGGAGGGCTTAAAGAGAATCATTTTTCCAGTGGGAGTGTTGTACAAAAATATAGTCAGTTAATACCTCAGTCAAGGAGGGAAGGGAACCATGAGAATTCCTTAAAGATAATTGAAGAACTTCATTTGGACTTTGTGCATCAGCAACAAAAGATGGATAAGTAGTATTACTTTTAACCGAGCCAATTTCAAGAATAAATATTCTGAGGGGATGATGGTAGCCTTCAAGGTTGCCAGGGGCAATGTAAGGATATCCTTTCTAAGGCTCCTCGGCAAGATCAACAAGCTATTACTAGGAGTCAGATTGAGGGACAAAGGCAAGGATCTCATACATCTAGTCAAGGTCAAGGCACCTACACCCAAATGCAGTAGTTTCAACCTACTCATCTTGGTGAGAAGAACCCTTTTCTAGAAAAAATAGGTGGAGGCCAGTCATTGTCAAACCCTTATAGGGATAGACTGCATCACAACAATATTCAGGAACACAACCACTAGAATCAACCATTGCCACATCCAGACACTCAAGTAGATATGAATATGCAGAAAAATAATTATTCATTAACTCCTGTATCTAATCATGAAATTTTTCAGCAGCCTCCACTTAATGACATGATTCAGGAACACCATTTGCATATTCATGAGCAACAACAATAAAGGTCCCTTCAATTTGAATAACAAACACCAAAAATGCATCAGGACATTTCACAATTGCAAAAAAAGGAGCCGCATTTAATTCCTAATCAAGTATATCAAGATATTCCCCCTAATCAGCAGAATTAGTCGAAGCTGCAACAATCACATGGTTCTTATCAAGTGCTCCATCAATAGTTTGGGTAGTATCCTCCATCATAAGGGCAGCAACATCATCCAGCTCACCAGCTAATACATGAGAAACATAATCCTCAAGAGTTGGGGTATCGGTTATAGCAATAGAGCAATCAGGAAGCAGGGAAATAGTATTCATTATAAGTTAAGGGTTCACATCACCCCCAACATAATCAGAAAATCAATCTTCACATACACGAGAAACAAAATCCTAAAGAGTGGGGTTATTGGCTACAGAAGTAGAGAAATCAGGAAGGGTATCCATTAGAATTTAAGGGCTAAGTAGTATCAACACTAGCATGGACATCAACAACAACCTCAAATGGAATAGAATCAGGTGCAACATGAGCATAAGTCTCAACGGATTCTATCAACTGAACGCCATGAGATTTCTCATGCTAATGCACAAGATGGTTACCAGTTGATGACTAATGGTAGTGGTGTACATACTATCATGTTGATTATAGCATCAATAACAAAAGGTCAAATCCAACCAGCTCAACCATATGTTCCCTCCCCCTCTATTCCACCCCTTCTTCCCCCACCTCTGCCTTCCCCACCCCGATTGTCACCAAATCATGCTCCTCCACCACCACCTTCCTTCGATTTCTCCTCCTAAGTTATCTACTTCTACCAGTTTTTCTTCATCTGCTACAGGGGCACATTCACTTCTGACAAGTATGTGATCATTTCCTGACTTGAATCCATCAACACATGGGTTCCAATACCAGCACACTACGGTGCATCATGGACCTAGATTTTCCTCTGTGGGATCTCATGTCATGCATCGCATGCCACCATTTAAACAGTATGTAGAAACATGCCAGCATTTCCCACCCAAGCAGGTTCAAGATGACAAGACAAAGGTAGTTGACGCTATTAATATGTTTAGATAGCCAGGTTAAGCAACTCATCCTGATCGGTTTGTCATCATTCTTCAAGGGATTCCAGGAAGTGGGAAGAGCTATTTAGCAAAGGAATTATGTGATATTGAGGTCGTGAATGGTGGAAATGCTCCTCAAATTCATTCAATGGATGATTATTTTATTACAAAAGTATAAAATAAGGTTGAGGACAGTGAAACTGGGACTACGTTGAGTTCATTGCTGAGACGCAAGAAGCGAGTCACAAAAAAGGTGATGGAATATTGTTATGAACCTGAGATGGAGGAGGCTTACAGAGAAAGCATGTTGAAATCATTCAAGAAGACTCAAGTAAATGTATTTATCTTTAGAGCACTACCAGTACTTCCGACTGTACACTGATTTCCAGCGAAAACGCTGCAGTTGAACAATATGACACAATGATAACCAATTTTCAGTTAAGCACAGCCAAATGGAGAAAATATAGATGCGAAGGGGTTGCACTATAATGTCTCATATAGTAAATTATATTTCGTACTTATCTTCCATATTGCTAGGGAATTATACTTCTTGTAATAAATTTCTTGAAAAACAGTATTCACAGTGGCAAACTTACGGTGATTTATTTTAATTGAAGAAAAGAATAGGAAAAAAAACAAGCATGCAAGCAGAGGAAAAAAGTCTAGTATATTGATGTAAAAATCATGAAGAATATTAAAATAGCTGAAGTTATTGCAAACATTTGACCAAAAATTGCAAAAACCTTGATTTAAACATAGAGATTTAATATCTATACATAAAAAATAACCATAAAAGAAAGAGGGCTTGCCCAGATCGCTCAAACCCTGGACGAAAAAGTAGTGAGTTGAGAAAATATCACAAGCCCTCGCAAAAAACTTAACAAATATATATTGACAAGAATAATGAATAAACGGGTACCTAGGAAAACACAAGCCACAAATTGTATCAGAAATTTGACGGGAAAAATAATGGATGAATATGAAAACTCACCTGACAGTGGCAGTAGATGAGAGGAAAATATCCCTTTGTAGGTTAAAAACTCTAGAACCTTGAGACCAAATACAAATGTCTGCCCTAGTATTCAGACCTCCAATACTAGTTGTTATCATGTATACCTCTTCCTTTGTAGTGAGATCGCAACACCTAATGCAACCATAAGAACCTCCCACAAACATTTTCTTTACATCCAAACTCCAAACAACGCTCAACATTTTTCCTTTAACTCTTAGAAATGACTTGTAATATTCCATTCCTTCCTTACGAACAACATAAATGTGAACAACACCATCATTAGAAAAAATTGCCACTCGTTGCACCACAAGTTCTTCTTCTTCACTATCAGATCCACGAGCAGTGTTGTTTATTCCATTTTCATCATCATCATCGACACCATGATCATTATGCTGGGTTGATTCAATCTAAGGATCTCTTTCTCTTTGTAAGGGCTCAGCTTCCATTTTCCAGATAGATCCTCCAATGGCCTCTACAACCATCTTTTGCTGTAAAGAACCAAGGTCCCATTCTGAAATGGATCCATCTAAACCAGCTGAGAATAAATGACCAGATGGACAAGAACTTGAGATTGACTAGCACCATACAAGGACGAAATTACAGAACCATCTCTACCTGGAATTGCCAGTTCATAGTGCCATCCTAGGGAGCCGGGGGAAGCATTCTAGATTTCAATGGAAGCGTCCTCACGGGTGACTTCAACTTGATATTGGTCAATGCTTGTTGCAAGTGCTACCATAGCCGTCGGCTTCCAGTCCACGGACCTATGTCTGTGAACTTGGAAAATCTCCACAGCTTCAACAAAATACTACCAAAACCAATTAAAATACACACCACAGAAGCAAACATGGGGCTGCAAATGGTTCAGAATTGTGCCCACCTTCTATAAAACCCTCGTTAAAACCTTTGCAACCAAAACCCCTACAAGGAAGATTTTAAAGATGAGTGGGTTGCCTCAACATCAAATACAGTTTGGCTCCAATAACAATACCGAAAGAAGCAGAGACTAGAGGCATTTGAGCTTCAAACCGCTAAAACCTACATATTTTTAAGCAATTTTGGGCCAATAAACTTCAATGTGTCCAATAAAATATTTGCACATTTATGTTGAAATTTTAAATTCAATTTTAAATTAAATCTTTAAGATTTTTCTTAGATTTAGGTATTCTCGTTCATTTTTGTATTTTATTTGAACTTGGTGCATTTAACACTATTATAGAATATTTTGTTCTTCTATTTCTAAAACTTAAATCTCATTTGAATCATGATAATGATGTATTATATGCATAGAATGACTTAGTACACAAATTTATTGATCATTGTCTAATAATTGGTTTAGTTGGCGAGTGGGTTCATGAAAACTAGGTCTCAAAGTTGAAAGAAAGGGACCAAGTTTTTTCCAATGGAAAAGGTTTCTTCATATTCTTGTTTGAGTTCAAGTAGGATCGATATAGTATCTTCAGATCTAGTTTTTATTTCCTGGATTCTAGATGAATGTTTCTTTCAAAGTGGTATTTTGCTTACCCTATATTCCATTGAATTTTTTGGACAAGATCTTGTTGTGCAGGAAATAGGAGACAACTTGAGGAAATTTATCGAAGTAGCAGAACCATAAAATGGCCTCTTCTCTTATGCCCACATTTGTATGGATGTAGACTTGGAAAAAGGGTTCCTAAAATATATTCAACTCTAAATCGATGATTGATATCATAACCATCATTTAGATTATGAACACCCTCAGAACCCTCACATAAAGGTGACCAAGCTCCTTTTCAAAAGAAGAAGAAAAGTGTACCCCCTCCAAGGAAAATTTTAGGTGAAAAATTTATCCCAGGGGTTATTTTTCCATTTTTTATTTCCAAAAGAAGATTTTCCAATTTGCATTTTTTGAAGCCCTATTTCGCCCAATTTAGATTGGGTAAAAAATTTTCACTCTAAAAATCACCAATTTATTATATAAACTATATAAGATCCTTACAATTTGAAATATTTAAAAAAAATATCGTCAAATATTTTAGAGTTGAAATTTTAAGAACTGGTAAGATTCTCCAAGGTTTATACACTTTGAAATATGTATGCATCCTTAAAATTTTCCCTAACCCCCTCGCTCTCATCCTCGTAAAACTTTTGTCCACTCTAATTGGTGTGAAATTTTTGGGGATGTGGATTAGTAGATGAAGAATATTCTATGAAGAAATAGGAGAAAGTTTTACTCATTCCCTTGCGTGATAAAATTTCACCTAGAAAGAAAATATCGAAGACCTCAAGAATGAGGACATTAGCAATGAGAAGGCCAAACCAAATGCCTCAATGATGAACCAACTCAAAAATCATACATTTATTGAGAAAATCCTCTAAAAGAAGTAATAGTTGTTCCAAAATATAAAATTCCCTCTAAAGGGGATACAACTCAAGCTCAAGAAAATCCTTTGCATCGACTTCACTCGTCGTATTCTTCATAATATCCATATTATGTTGAATATTTGAAGAAAATCCCTCACTCTTCCCCTTCCCTCACAAGGGGAAAGAAATTTAATTAGGAAATATGAGAAAAAAAATACATAAACTAATATTTCTTTCAAATATCAAAGTTCTTTTGATTCACTTCCAATTAAGGGAGGAGGGAGGAGTCATATTTCAATCTAGTGGAAAATAATTTATTATTTTTATACAATCAATTTGTAAATTTACCCTTATATACAATAAATTATAAAAGGGTGTAGATGTACAAGAAAGAATTGGAAATTAGTCTTTCTATATTTTACTAAAAGAAACAATGATTTCAAATCCTTTTTTTAAAGTTTCCTCAAATTTTATTTTTCACCAAGGAAAAAATTTGTTTCTTGATATTCATTGAGAATCAATGAAACAATAATCTAGTACAATGGAATCCTCCAGTAACTTAGATCAACTGATCCATCAGATATTGGTCTAAAATCAAAATTATAAGCATCAGCATTGAAACCTGTACTATCCAGTAAATACATGGACTATTATGCTTAACAATAATGTAGTGCCACAACACAAAACAAAATAGTAGCATTATACAATATTCCAATATGTCGATCTTCTATCATTCCAAGGAAAATGACTAAATGTACTACTTTTAGTACATAGAAATAGAACCCTTAGACAATACTACATTGTCCATGAGTTCCTTAAAATGTAATAGGCCTTTAACTAAACCATTGGATTTTTTGGATAAACCATCTACAACTAAGTTTAACTCACAAAAGATATCTAAATAAGTTACTGCATTCAAATTTGATTGAACTTTGAAGTAATTTTATTCTTTGACATGTGCTCTAATGTGATCACTTGGAAATAGGAAATCCCAGCAACCCAATCCATAATTACTTTAGAATATACCAGTAACTAGAGAGATACAATGTTGATATTAGAAGCAAACTTTAATAAACCCCATAATGCCAGAAGTTCCACTCTAGTATTTGTACCAGCCCCGCTTCGCATCCATAGATGAAAACAATGACCATTGTATAACTTAATAAGTTACCATGCCACCACCACACAGTCCCAATTGGGTTTCCCCATCAAAATAACCAACAATTGTCTCCACTGATAAGAAAGGCTCAGTAATAGTTTTGTGTGGTTTTTGTTGCACCTCCTTATAAAATTCTTTGAGATATCCCAAAATTTTTGTGCTAACAATAGAGAAATTTTGTGCCCTATTATAAAAAAATAGAAGCATTCTTGGATCTCCAAATCCTCCAACATAAAAATACAGGAACTTCTTTTAAATGTCAAACATTTTTACACCAGTATTTTAGACTTTGTTCCAAAGAAGGATATTCTCAATTCTCATAAATGTGTAATGTAGTTTGTATGTCCTTCCAAACATTATTTGCATAAATACAATCTATAAATTTAAATGACTGACAAATTTTCTATCGATTGAAAACAAAATATAGAAATTTGGACCAATTCTACCCCTTTTTAATATATCATCCCATGTCATGATCATATTCTCTAGGAAAAGCTACAGAAAACATTTAAATTTCAATGTTCAATATTTCCACTTTCGAAGTTATTTACACTACCAGTTCCCCAAAAATTTTGATGATATAGATAAAATGGCTTCATAAGAAGATTTAGTAGTGAACTTTCCATTAGATCCATTCCATGACCATACTAACTCATAATCTAATTCTAACAATCTGACACCAACATGATTTACTCGTGCAATATAAGTATTCCATTCTAAATCAAAATCTCCCTCAAGTCCTAGGTCCTCTGCTAATAACATATAAGAGGAAGAAGAAACCATGTCCAATTAGGCCTCTTTACATGAGCTGAGAATCTATATCCTTTCACTGAGGAGATAGAAATAAGAGGAAAAGAGATCTTATAGAAATAATCACCACTGAGAAAGGGGTCAATCTTTGGAAAAACTTGCTTACCATTCCCAATTATCCAAGATGACCACTTACCTATCCAAGGTTTAAAGGTTGCAAGGGGGATGTGTATCTCTCACCTGTTGTTTGTAAACGATGTGATCATCATAGGAGGGTATTCGTCCGAGGATTGGAAGAACATGCATTGCATTATCATGTTGTTTTGTAATGACTTGGGGCTTGAGGTAAACTGTAGAAATTCCTTTATCTTGCACTTATGCAAAGTTCAGTCAATCATTGACTCTATGCATGCGCTTTTCCCTTTTAATGTTGGGTATATTGATGAAGGCTTAAGGTATTTGGGTTTCCACCTTAAACCCAATGGATATGGACCTAAAGATTGGGTTTGGTTTGAAAAATTTATAAACCGAAAGATCACAGGTTGGTATGCTTGCTATCTATCTCTAGGGGGTATATTTTTGCTTGCTTCCTCAATTCTTCAAGGAATCCCAATTATTTCTTTTTCCAAGTTGGGTTACATTGGATATTCATTATTTTTTTTTTCAAATCATTGCTTATCTTAAATATATGGGATTACTCTTCTTTTTCCCTTTACTTCTCAACAACCAAGTTTTCGTATACCAAGCATAATCTAAAATTGGGTAAGGAAATGAAAAAGAGAATCAGAGTGGATATATTGTAGAACAGGACAACGAAAGGAGCAACATTATTTTTTGAAGTTGGGTTGTATTGGATATTATCTTGCAAATATTGGATCTCTTTCTTTTAGGATGCAGGTTATTGTCTTGTTGTTATTCTTTCAAGATCATAGAGTCCATTGTTGTGACCCACAGTTCAAAATTACATGGGTGTGTGTTCTTTTGTGGGAGGACTAAATGCACCAACAGGTGCAGTCACAACACTTCTTTTACCATTGCACAAAGATAAGGGAGACTATTATTGTTGTTAAATGTACAACATCTGTTAAGTTTTCTTATTCCTTAGATGATATTCTAAAACAATTTAAGATGGTAGGATTACTAACATAACAACAAGTACAGTCACACAAGAGAACAAGATATCTATCCTCGAAAACCCTCGTGGGGGAGAAATCCCAAAAAACTTCTTCATTATAGAACTCAACCAAAACAGTGTAAAACCCAAGACAACTGCTTCTCTCTTCTTTCTGGTGCAATTCTTCTTCTCTCTCTTGCAAACTTGCTTACATGGATGGCACTGATTGTGAAGCACTAAAGACATTCAGTTAAACTCCTAACTAATGGTCAAGAAGTTAGTTAATCAATTCACATTTAGTTAAAGGAGTTAACACTTGGTGAATTAATGGAGGGCGCATATATTTGAATTAATGGTTTAGTTCTTGTCGCATATTTTGCCTTAGGTTGAATCATACACTTACAAAAGGGGAACCTTATAGTTGGTGGTTGTATGTCAGCAAGTCACATGAAAATCCCCTTCAAATATGGGAGCTCGATCAGTCAAAATAGTGTAGTTTTAACATGTGCATGCTAATGTGATAAAAGTAGAGAAAGATAGTGATTAAGGCTAGGTAATATTGGCACTTACACAACAGTTAGGGAGCACATGCATGGAGAAAATATGTTGTTTGTTATAGTCAACATGCAGGGTGCCTTTACATGCCATGATCACAATCATTTACGTGCTACAATGATAAATCAAGATACAAAAGTACTATCACATGAATCATGATCATTGACATTGAAATTGATATATCTGATGTTATGTCGTACGTTTTTCGAACACAATTCCTAGCTCTAAACCTAGTGCAATTCCTAGCATGGTTCCTTTCGAAATTTCTGGCATTATTCCAGGCGCTATACCTGGATCTATACCTGACACTATGCTGGATGTTTTCTAGGAGCAATTACTGTCCCTATACTTGGCACTATGTTGGATATTTGTTTCATCAGAATTCATGGCATAATTCCTATCGCTAACCCTGGATTAATATATGGTTCTATGTTATTCAAGACATTTTTTTGGAGGCTATTCTTGGTGTTATATGGGATGTTTTCTTGGATGCTAATTGGGACATTAGCTTGTATGCTAATTGGGATGATAATTGTGATGCTAATTAGGATGCTAATTGGGACGTTAATTGGAATGCTAATTAGCATCCAAAATAACCTCAATTTTTAAAAATGGATGCTAATTGGGACGCTTATTGGGATGCTAATTGGGACGTTATTTGGGATGCTAATTGGGACGTTAATTGGGGCGTTATTTGGGACGATAATTGGGACGCTAATTGGGACGCTATTTGGGATGCTAATTGGGACGTTAATTGAGATGCTAATTAAAATCCAAAATAGCACCAAATTTTAAAAATGGATGCAAATAACACCATTAAAAGCACCATCCCATGGAAAAGCGTCCACTTTTTCCAAAAAATGATAAAAAATACACTAAAAGTGATAGTGGACGCTAAAAAGGAAGCTAAAAGAGACGCTAATCATAGTGTTTTGTTGTAGTGTGAAGAGCATGATCTACATGAGTTAGATGATGATGACGATCTAGCAGAATATGTCCAAGAATTAGTTGAATAAGATGATGTAGCAGATAATTCCCATGCAGATTATATTGATGATGACATAATGAGCATAACTAAATTAGATGATGATGATGATGATGATATGGCCACTCCTTATAATGTTTACTATGGATTTGATGATATAGATGATGACTTGGATGAAAAATATGATGAAATATATTGAAAGGTAAATATTTAATTAGACCTATTATTTTATCTTTTTTTTTTAAAAGAGTTACTAACATCATCATCATCATCACCATAATCACCATCATCTTCATCATCATCATCATGTTGATCATCATCGTGACTATAATCAGCATCATCATCATCATCATCATCATCATCATCAAGAGCATTATCATCAACATCATCATCATTATTACCCTCATCATCATCATCATCATCATCATCATAATCATCATCATAATCATAATAATCATCATTATCATTATCATCATAATCAACATCATCATCATGACCCTCATCATAATCATCATAATCATAATCATCCTCATCATCATAATAATCATCATCATCATCATAATCATCATAATCATAAGAATCATCATAATCATCATCATAATCATCATCATCATCATTATAATCATCATAATCATCTTCATGACCATCATGACCATCATTTTCATCATGTTAATCATCATCGTCTTCATATTCATGATAATCATCTTCATCATCATCATCATGTTGATCAAAATTGTCTTCATCATCATGATCATGATAATCATCATCATCATCATCATCATCATCATCTTCATCATCATCATCATCTTCATCATCATCATCTTCATCATCATGACCCTCATCATCATGATCATCATGATCATCATGATCATCATCGTCCTCATGATGTTCATCATCATCGTCTTCATGATGATGATGATGATGATGTTCATCATCATTATCATCATTATCATCATCGTCATCATCGTCTTCATCATCATTATCTTCATCATCATGACCCTCATCATCATCATTGTCATCTTCATGATGATGATGATGATCATGACCATCATCATCTTCATCATCATCCTCCTCATAATCTTCATCATCATCCTCTATTCATTGTGAACATAAGTGCCCCATCAACTATAAAAAATTACCATTTCAAATATAATATGGTTTTTTCTTCTCTAATGGTTATCCTCAATTTCTAATTTGTAATTAATTTTTAAAATTGCAAGTACAGATTGAATTTTCAATTGGAATTACAAATTAAATTGCACAAACTATAATCATTATACTATAACTACATACCCCAACTATAAGTTCATGACCATAAATTTTGATCTCCTTACATTATGAAACTGTGAACAACCTCAATGGCTAACAAATCAGGTTACTAATAAAAAATCAATACTATCAAGATCCAAGTCAACTTTAACATTACTCAATGTAATAGGAAGGTATTGACACAATATGACTACATAAGTAGTTATCCAATGTTAAATCATATCTGTAATTGATGAAAGCGTGATTTAAGGATTAAGGAGGATCAATTCACTTATGGACGAACAACATGGCACATTAGATGGGGAAGTACACACATTAAATGATGGATAAAAACATAAAGGTAAGACACGACATTTGTTTTAAATAAGGCATTGAATGATTAAGATTGGATTTATGGCCCTTGTCAACTTAATAAAACACATTTTACATTATCGACACCAACTACATGATTGTATGATCTCTCGTGCTTGTGCAACTTCTATAGCATTTTGCCCATCCTTTGGACCTCCCACGAGAAAGAAAACAGAGGGAGATAGCTGTCAATTTGGAGAGAGCCATTACACTGGGTTCGAGTTTGAATGTGATAGGGACCTCTGCATTAGTATTTCATCCATCCACAGTATCAGGACCTCCAACGAGAAAGAAAATGTATATAACTAGGGAAATTTGGAGTCCTATCTATCATTTCATCTATCCATAGTATCAGGACCTCCAAAGAGAAAGAAAAGGGAGATAGGTGATTTGGACAGAGCCAAGGGTGCGAGTTTGATTGCAAAGAGGTTCCCTCATTATCGCACTATATTATTTTACTTCTTGAGATCTTTTGTATAATTATTTAACCCTTCACGTTCAATGAATTTTTTTTACAAGTGACTCCCAAGTTGGCTCCTTGGGTTGAGTTTTCTAAACGAAAGGCTGACTATGAAGGGCCTACAACCGGTAAGTCAGTTACCAACCTTTCATTCACTTCCCTGTATTGTTTCATTCACTTCCCTTTAGTACCTGTCTTAAGGGCATAATAATTAGGGGTTTAAATGAGCCTTCACGTGATATAGAGGATGGTTTCCAGCTTGTTATTAGCAATCCAATTTAACACAGGGATACTGATGGAGCTAAATCCAATTTAACACAAGGATATGGATAGATGGATACTTTACGATGGATTTCTATATCAAGCCCAATGTTTTCACCCTTCTCTAGGACACACCATATTTGGAGTTGTTTTTAGTAAGAGTTTGATTTGGTTTAAGAATGAAATGGCCCTTTGCTCACATGTGGCATCATTTAAGAAGCGGAGCACTCTGCATTTGAGGCTCTCAGTTGTGCACATATCTCTAGGTCACACCACTCCAAGAAGCATTATAATCCTATGAACAGGAGTTCAACAATAAGCACCATTGATATCGGGTTACACAGAGAGCTTGGTGCTTTTGATTCTATACCATTCCCATATTCTCATACATGGTAGAATCCAAGGAAAACACTACAATCCCGCCAATCCTGCATTCATAAAAAGTGTTGTCTGTCGAATTCCTACTCTCCATGTGAAGTTTGATGAGTTTGGAACCACTAACACAACCCTAGGTCCTTATCATATGGAATCAAACCCTAGAACTTCAATTATCCTCTAGGTTTTGTCTTTTAAAAACCCCAACCCTTCAAGTATCTTCTAGGTTTTGTCTTTCACAAACCCTAGCACCTTCCTTCCTTGCATAAAGACAAGTATAAAGACTCCAGGCAAGGTTTTCTTCAAGTTACAATTCATCCAATCAACTCTCACATGATTGTACATGAATACTAGAACTAAAGACACTCTCTTGAGGGCTCAAGTCCCAACATATTATAGATATGAAATTTACTTATTAACAACAAAATTGTTGCAGCCACAAATCTTCCCTCTTAGATTCTATATACTTGTCAAATCACTCAACAAAATTAGTTAATTGTTTATGATAAATTATCATACCAAACAGCCCTAGAAACTACTCATTCACCATGAGAATATAGTTTGAAAACTAGATCTTCAAGTACATAGTCTGGACAAGAATGTACACTTGACATATACATAAAAATGAATTTACAAATACATACCAACAACTTATCACAATTTGGTACAAAATCATTCTTCAAGCTTATCCACGAGCTAAGAGTCTCCAATGCATCAAAACCCTAGCATCTAGGTTTTTAACCATCAATAGAAAACACTAATGAGCAATACAAAGGCCTAGTGATGTATCCCACCAAGCTATCTAGCCACACCAAAATCCTTAAAACAAGTTAGCACCAACACCAATAAGTCCACTCCTAATCTTTCACCAAGATTGCATCACACAAACTCTCCAAGCTAAGTGCTCCAAGACTCCTCTAGGGTTTCTTTGCCACAAACCCTAGGTCCTTCTCACATGGACTCAAACCCTAACACTTCCAGTATCGTCATGGTTTTATCTTTCACAAAACCCAACCCTTCAAGTACATTCTAGGTTTTGTCTTTCACTAACCCTATCATCTTCCTTCCTTGCATAAAGACAAGTATAAAGATTCAAGGAAATTTTTTCGTCAAGAAACAATTGATTCAATAAACCCTCACTTGATTATACATGAATAATACAACTAAAGACTCTCTCCTCCATTCATATATAATATGTGAGGGAGGCCAACAATAGTAAAGTGGACTAAATCCATAAGAAACCTAATATATTGTCAAGATATGGTCTGCTCTTGAAGTGCTCTTTGTCCAAGGTATACACATGTTGAGACAAGGCCCTCAAGGGGTGTGCTCTCCAAGCATGTGTTGCATTTACATAATCCTTTTGTAGAGACCACCCATATAGGGTTTGCAAAACCATGGACTGGTGTGACCTTTCCTTTCCATCTTATGAATTGGATAGGAATTATCTGACTACAGCAAAGTTTTGTCGTTGATTTTCTCATCCATCTTCACCATCTCAAATTTTGTAAATTTCATCTAGTTTTGTACACAGATATTTGTTTTTGCATTATGGAAATTTTGTTGAACAACAAGATACACAACAATATTTGAGCCCAAAATCCAAGGACAAAATCCGACGAAATCCGACGTAAAGTACGGTTGTGTTGGATTGCAATGATGAAAAGTATTATACATTCCGAACTTTTTTGTCATCTTGCAGAGTCGTCGAATTTTCGACTTTACTCCTCATAGGATTTTTAACGAGTCTTGTTGTCATTTAAGAGATGAGATCTAGTCGAATGTGCGATGAATAGTGAACTTTAGCATCCGACAACAAAGCATCAGATTATAAAAATGGGCCGACTGGTTGGAAAATGTGTATTTTTTAAATCGTTTTGGAGGAACCTTGGCAGCATATTTACAATGGACAGACGCAAAATTTATCTCACATTTGTTCTTGTTCTGATTTTGATGTTGCAATCCACAGCCACATTGGGGAAGAATGATGAGATTGTTGATTGGAGAAATGAGCAGGCCACAGACAAGATTCTAGGTATCTTTTGACTAATATCAATTTTTTTTATTAATGTCTTTGTAACTTAGGTTTGGGAAATCTCCAACTCAATAGGGACATGTACCAATAGCTGGCACTCCAAAAAGACCAGCAACTAGATGATATCATTTATATCACCAATTTGTTGTTGGAAAAGTTTAGAATAGCTATGAAAAATGAATTTGAGATGGCTGACTTAGGGCTAATGAAATATTTTTTAGGGATTGAAATGACAATCTGAAAAATAGAATTTTTATTGGTCAATTAAATATGCTAAGGATGTGTTGAAAAGATTTGTAATTTTTAACTTCAACCCAGTTTCAACACATATAACAACATGTAGTAAGCTAATTAAGGAGGATTATGGATCCTATGTAGATCCAACACTGTTTGAAACATTACTTGGAAGCCTATATACCTCATAGAAACCAAAAAATATATTATGTATGCAGTAAGTTTGATTTCCCAGTTTATGGAGTTTCCAAAATATTACTCAATGGTAGGTAAGAAAAAGAATATCAATATATTGTAGATACAATAGGTTATGGAATTTTGCATTATACAAGTTCATATTTTAGATTGATAGGATACAAAAATAGTGATTTCACTGGCCGTGTTGATGACCAAAAGAGTATATCAGGGTATGTATTCAATTTTTGGGTTAGATGTTTCCCAACGGCCATCAAAGAAACAACCCAAAGTCACCATTTCATCAGCAAAATCTAAATATGTAGTTGTAACATCTGCAACATTCCATGCAATATGGAATAGAAAAGTATAATCTGAGTGATTGCATAACATGAAGATACAATAATAGGGTTTTTGCGATAATAGTTCAACAACTACCTATCACAGAACCATGTATTTCACAAAAAAGAACAAGCACATTGATACTAGGTACCATTACATTAGAGACCTGGTAATTAGTTTGAGTTTTGCAGCTCAAAGGAGCAACTGGAAGATATATTTACAAAGCTTCTAGCAAGAGACAGTTTTGAAATTCAGAGATAGAACCTAGGTATTTTTATTTTGATAATTTTTTAACTGTAACAATTGGTGGTTGAATTCTAGTGAGTGTTGAAATACACATTAATTTCTCCAACTGTTCAAATTGGATCAAATTGTGAACCATTTGTATACCTTTTTATCCATTTGGTAGCTGTGAAATTAACTGTGGTTGTTGTTCAACTTGTAATTGTAGAAGTCTTCATAAACGTGGAAAGGCCGAGAAGGGGTTCTGTATATTTTGTAATAATTTTTGGAAATACACAGGTAAGGGAATGAGAGTAGAAAATCAAAGCCTTTTTACCGTTGTAACTTAGGTTTATGATATTTGACACCAAAACATATCCTTTTCATGTCAAAAATTGAAAGATTTATTTTTTTATTAATTTATACTGTTTCGTCAGTTATCCGACAGCCACATGACACTAACAGTCTGTCGGATATCCAACCCCCAACATTGGTATCCGACGACGCTTTCATGCATTCAATGGCTGATTTAATATAATTTGTTGTCTTAAAAACGACGATGGGAGGTCGAAAAACTGACGGCCATACCATGCATCTGAGGTTGAGAAATCGATGCTTGTACTGTCACAAAATCGACGACGGTTGGTCGGAAAATCGACTCTTGTGATGTTGGAAAACCAACGACAAGAGGTCAGAAAATAGAAAAAATTGTGATATAATTTTTCTCCATAATAGGTTAAATATCTATCAAAATTTTGACGAGATTCGTGCATATGTCGAATATCTGATGAATTCTCACTGACAACAAAATAAAATATAATTGTCGAAAAACAGACAGGTGTTTGTTGAATGTCAGACATTACTCCTGTCTAATTTCATGATAAAATTTTGTTGTGATAAAAAAATCAATCATTTCCAGCAATGTAACTTGAGATGGTTTCATTTTGAATCCATTGCAAAATAATTCCAACCAAGAAACCCTAAATTTTTAGATGCATGTGTGGGTAAAGGATCACCTCTTGAGCCATTTTTTAGGCTGGAAATGAGATATTACAACAAAGTTATGTCACTGATTTTCCCAGCCATATTCACTATCTCAAATTTTGAAAATTTCATCTAGTTTTTCACACATATATTTATTTTTCCATTATGTAAATGTTGTTTAACAACAAGATAAACAAATCAGTGATTTCCAGCAATGTAACTTGAGGCAAAATTCCATTTCCTTGTTTAAAAATTTGTCTTTGTGTCAAGTTGAGAATATTGTGATGATGGAGGAGCCTACATCTCTCTCTTGAAGATATTATAGATACATGTCTAAATTTAAAAAGCGTCCCTTCGCCTCCCAACCTCGGTCTCTCTTGTACAAGTTGTTGATCAGTATAAAACCTTAGTTTGTTTTTAAACAAGTGTTCATCCTTGAAGATCCACATCTACCATATGAAGGATGTGTTCAACATGATTAAGTACCCTTATTTGAAAATTGTTCTGCAATGACTGGAAATGATCATGCTTGATGACAAAAAGAGGTATATTCCAAAGAATAACATCTGAGATGTGTGCATTAAATTATTCGGTTCATTGGATATAGGGGTAATCACTAAAACCAGGAAGCGTAAAACCATGCATAAATATATGATATTTGTAGACACTTGTGTAAATATCAAGAAAATAGTTATTGACAAAATGAATAGATAAGGATTGAGTTATTCAGTTAATTGGATACAGGGGTTGAATCTATTATTAAACATTTGTTACACTTTTATAACCTTTAGTTTAGGATTTTGTTGTGATGAATTGGAAGTTTTTCTAAGTTATATGTAAGCCTACGAGTGTAGAGTAAGGAGACAGGAGTGGCCATGAAAATGAATAATAGGTCCAATGTAGACTAGAGAACTGACCTAGAAGTTGTGTGATCAGGTCAGTGTAGTGATAGAAGCTCTCAGAATGTGAACTCATCTATAGAGGTTGGAGAAAGTAATGCATTTCGTCGGATATCCGACATATATTCTATACTATCGACATCTTCAATTTGTTTGTATGACTTTATCCATGTCTACAGGAAACACAACATGAGTGCATACCATTTATCCAAGGAATCATTGAATATGAAGGTTGACCTCCTCTCCTTCTCGTAACTTTTATAAGGAGAAGTCATTGAGGAAGGCATGATACTGTCAATTTAAGAGATTTTTTATTTGTGTGGCATAGTATTTTTTGGTTCAACATATTTCTTGTTTTAGCTGGGGATATAGAGTTTGTTTTCATCCCGTCAGGGGTGTTTTTTCTCCACCCTTGATGCCTCCTTGGATAAGCTATTTGGGATCCTTATGTTCTCCATGTGGTATTGCTACTTCAGTCATCTTGGGATTATGGGTTCTGTACATCCCCTTGAGAAATTTGTTGATACTTATGATCTCCACTCGTTAATGGGCTAACTTATTATCAGGACTATGTAAAAGTTACCTTTTATTCAATATTGAATATCAAGGAACACCTCTTTTTCTTCTGAAAAAAGTTACTGAATATTTTCAAATGATTTTATCACATATATTGAGATCTGTAAAATGGGTCTTTTATATTTTTGGGTGAGGAAACAAACTAAATTAAAATAGGTACAGCTAAGAATATTGTAAAAAACATAGTTTGTATTTTGAGATAAAATGACTGAAGCATTTGCTATGGAACAACTTGTTATCTGTATTGTGTTAAAGGACTATGTGATGAAATGTTATACTAGGGAATTATTGATATTATTCAGGGTAATGATATCACCATTATGTCATGATTATAAGTCTTTCCAAGTTTTTTGCTGGTATTTTTCTATTATTTGCCAATTTATTTTTCAACCATGGTGCAGGTAGAACCAAACAGGTATTTTTCAGACCTGTATTCATCCAGTGAGGGGAGTTTGAGAAGGCTAGAGGAAAGTGAGACATCTAGTAGGTCTACATGGGCTAGATCAACTATATGTCATAAGATCAGAAGAAAATTCAATAAACACATGGAATTTTTTCTCAGAGGAGGGGGGTCATGTTCCTATGATGAGGAGATAGTAGGAGACATCAAGGTTCCCTTAAGGTACAAACACCTAGTGAAACAATGGGTACCTAGGGATGTTCCTCAAGTAAACACTGATTTTTGTGTGAATGAGAGGATATATAGAATTGCGCCATCATCATTACATGGATTGGGGTTGTTTTTCATGGATGGCATAAAGGTTGGATACGACAAATGTACAGAATCGATGAAGTGTGTTGGACCCTCTTGCAACTACAGTGATTGGATGCACCTTGTACAATATACATAAGTATGCATGGATATGGGTTGTCAGCAAATTAATTACAATTGAAAGACAAAGATCATAATAAAGGAGCAACATTGTACATTGACGAAAGGCCAAAAATAACTGGGAATATTGTGGGGTTTATAAATAGTACTCAACCATGGTCTACACTTAAGAAACCCAACTGCATATTCGAGGCACATGAAGGAAACCGTGTCTTTGTATGTGCCATTAAATCAATAGTTGTTGGGGAATAACTACTTATTAATTACAATTTGAATCATGTAGATACAAACACAATTAGTATGGTTGTGGTACATCCAAAAAATTACCCAATCTTTTATTAATTATTTAACATCTTTATGAATTTTTGTTAGCATATAATTATAATTTTCTATTAAATTTCCTATGTTGACTTCACAAGGAGGTGACGGGGGGCTCATCACCCCAACAAGAGGTGAGAGGAGTACACGATCCGTGAGGAAATAGGTATACATCAAAAGGTTATGTTTAAAAAAAAAATTAGTCAGTATTCTAGTATCGTTAGGTAATTTTTAGTATTTGTTTTTATGCAGAGTTCTGTCAGGGCCACTTCCCTCGCTTATACATCGATATTTCCATTGTAAAAATTTAGGATGGATATAAAGATCTATTGTTATGTATTTTCAATAGTATATTCAGTTCGTTTATATAATCTTATCTATTTTTCATGCAGAGTGTTGATTAGGGAAGCCAACCGACAATTGATCAGACAACTATAGCATCGAGGAAATAGGTAAACATGAATGTAATTCTACATTTTAAATACTGTAAAATTGTACACCTGTATAAGGGGTAGCATAATGTTTATTTTGTTATGTATGTTTTCATTTTTATGTCTGCGTTCA
The DNA here is from genome assembly GCA_001517045.1 of Pseudotsuga menziesii. Lineage (NCBI taxonomy): Eukaryota > Viridiplantae > Streptophyta > Pinopsida > Pinales > Pinaceae > Pseudotsuga > Pseudotsuga menziesii. The sequence goes on along the minus strand of LPNX010792575.1, from coordinate 31,949 downwards.
TTATGATATTTTTTTCTACTTTTTTGTAGGTTAATGATCGGGGAAAGTCCCCAGCTGTTGATCAGACAAATGGAGCCTCAAGGAAATAGGTAAACCTAAATGTAATTCTACATTCTAAATACTTCAAAATTCTACGGATATAAAACATGTAGCATAATTTTTATTTTGTTATCTATTTTGGAGTTTTTATATATTGCGTTCATTATGATAATGTTCTATACTTGTTTTGCAGGTGGATGATCAGGGAAAGTCCCCAGCTATTGATCATACCACACCCTTGTCTAGGCATCAAGTAAACCTAAAAGTAATTTTAGGAATCTATCATGATAGACAATTTTCGTTAATACATTTTTTTCCATAGACTATTGCTTCAAAGAATAAGCAATGTTTTAGATATTTCTATTGCAGATAGGGGATTCGGTTTATGAAACACCAACTCAGCAATATTTACAGTTTGATGTCTACCAGTTGATGAAAGATAAGGAAATTAGTACATCTGTAGATCCATTGAAGGTGCTACAAAATACCATGGAAAAACAAAATGAGGAAATGGTTGAATCGTCATTGACAGTTCCACAAACAGAAGAGACCAAATTAAAGATTCAATTGTTGATCTAGAGATGTCGACAATTGAGAGTAAGTTTCGGAATAATAATGTAAATTCATTTAGAAACTTTTAATTTTTAATTTTATATGATATTGAACTTATAATACAATGGTTTGTATTTTTAGGAAATTATTCAGCTTAATACTAGTGGTGATGGCATTGTTGGTCCCAGTGACCAAACCACTCCAAGTACACCACATACTGCTCCCTTTTTTTCCACTAAACAACTAGCAACATGCTCTGCGACACCCCTAATGCCAGCAAAGTGTGCAACCGATGCTAACCAACCCACAACATATGCTGTATAGGAAGGGATGGATGTAGGGTTAGATACTAATGTTGATGTTGAAGAAGCATTTCCTGGAACTTCTCGTGTCACTAGCACTAGTTCAATAGTGCCAACATTTTTGGTGAACGATGAAATAATTCCAATAAATATAGAGAATATTCCAGGTGATTATAGATTGTTCAATTTAGTTTTTATAATTTGTTTCTAATATACCAATAATATTTTTTAATGTTGACTAATGAGTACATTATTGTTTTGCAGAAAATGATGTATTTTATAAAAAACAAAATGATTTGTCCTTAGAGATCTTTAGGCCCACCATCCGCACAAGGTGGGACAAACAAACAAAATCTTTAAAGGATGAGCTAACTAATCTCTTGGTTTGTCTATTTAGAAAAGATACCTTCGATACTTTGAAGTTCCTACAGAATGATGGAAAACATCTGAAGATTGTCCGAGACCAGTATAGGGTTCACCTAGAAACCAACCCTAGGTATGAGTACCCTTTGATGATTCCATCAAGGGAGTGGAAAGCTCTGGTGGAAGATGCAAAAGAGAAGGATTTGAGAAAAGCAACAAAGATACCACCAGGAATAGGGAGGTATGTAATACATTCCAAAATGTAATGGTAAGCCTTATTATTATTAATTTTAATATCGAATTTGGAACATCAACTAATTTAATTCAACACTTGATTAGGTTGTCGGACACATCAAAGGCCACCAAGGAAAGAATGGAAAAAATTGGTCAACACAAGCTTGGGCCTGGTGGTTATTCGAATTTGGTAGCCCGATATGTAAGTATCGAAAACTCGATACTGGATCCAAATAATATATAGAAAATTATTTTTGTTTTATTCAAGAAAAAAATGTAAAATTAATGACATCATGCAAATATGCAGGTCGACCGATTCGAATAATTTCCCATTGAGGAAGACATAAAGCTTGGCTTCAAACAAGGCTTTGATGCCATTGTTGAACGCTGAAGAAGCTTGTCTGGGCATACTACATGATCTTCTGATGATCCATCTAGTGCACAGGTATATAAAAAATATATAGTTAATGATAATTTATTAATTCTCATGCAATTTATTCTTTATAAAAAATCAACAGAAATTATTTTTTCTTTTTTTAGAAGGAAAGTAATGATCCTGTTAAAGTCGAGGATATACACCAAACAAAAGAAGATCATGCTTCGATTCTTGGTAATGAATTTATTAATATGCTATTGTTTTGTATAGATAATTGTAGATAATGAACATTAATTCTAATTCTTTCGCAATTCAATTGCAGAGAATGTAGATGCAGATAACATTGAACAGGTTGAGCCTATATAGGATAATGATGAACATGTTGATGTGGCCATGCTAGGTAAAAAAACACCTTTGTAATTTTTTTAAATCAATTACTTAGATTTATAAAAATAAAAATTAATTAATGAAACATTTTGACATTATTGAAGAAATTCATAGCCCCTCTCCGCAAGTTAAACCTTGCAAGAAGTCTAGTAGGGAGACCGATGAGCAGATTATGGAATACGTGCTTCTAGCTAAATATGTAAAGAGAAGAAAAGTAAAAAGGAAGTGACTAAAGAAATTTTGAGTAATTCTTGTTTATAATAAAAAAAATTACATGGTTTTTTCCTCTATTTCATGAATGAATGATTAAATGAATGCTTTAATGAATGGTTTACTGAATTTTTTTATCGGCTATTGACTAAATGAATGGTTTAATGAATTTGTTTTCAACTATTGAATGATTGAATGGTTTATTGAATGATTTAATGAATGGTTTAATGAAATCTTCTTTCAGCTATTGAGTGAAATAATTTGCAATAAATAGTTATTTGCAAGTAGATGCATTGGGTTTGGGGAATTGAGAGTGATGTGAAGGAGGGTAGGGGCCATAAAATATTCCACCTTCATGTGGTTGGTCCTGTTTAGTAGAGAACATTAAATTATTCTTGAAACAGAGAGGAGATCAATGAATGGTAAGCAACAATACATTAAAAACAGTTATTTCTATAATTGTAGTGTTTAAATTTTACTATTGCTATTTGAATCCTCCATTGGAACTTGTTACAGATAGCGTTGAGAAACATTTTCATAGTTAAAAGGAAATAAATTGTGTTTTGATGTGATCGATGGCCTTATACACATGGTGTTTTTGGTTCTCCATGTTTTATCAGGTGATCTATTATTAACAATTAATTTACTTGAATAGTTGAATAGTATTGTAATTTACATTGTAATAGTATTGTACTTATTTAGATTGGTTTTCTTATTTTCATAAACAAACAAATATTTATTTGATGGGCCCTAACATGAAATTATTGTAACAGGAAAAAAATTGAAGTATGTTGAATGATGTTTTGAAAGGTAAAGCAGAAGAAGAAAGTGTGGATCTCCACAAATCAAGGTATAATTATGTTTTCCTTTATTTGAATGAACTTTGTATTGGGTATTTATGCATGTGCATACACGCACACTTGGTTGATGATGGTGATTACAGTACATTCATGTTAACTTTGTTCTATTTGATCTATAAACTTACCTTAATTAGTTTTATTTATCAAGTTGTTTCTATGATTGAATAACTTGGAAAAGAAAATTCTGATTTTAATGAGTTAGTATGTTGTAGAATCCATTCTTTTCACAAATATTTTTAAAAATAGATCTATTGTATTTGTAGGCCAAGAAGTCCAAGAGAGTACTTGTATAATGTATATATATAGCCTTTCCTTTATGTCATTCCAGTAGTAGCATTAGAGTATGGTACATGTGAGCTATTAGCGAACCCTATTCTTTTCTTGAGTGTATGAGGGTGGGGCCAATTTTATTTTTGGGTTTACCATCCATAAAAATGATGAAACTCTTCTTTCTAGTGCAACATCTCTAGGCTAGTGCCTTGCCAATTTCATGGAGCAATTATACTCCTAAAATGCTCCAAATATTAGGTGAGAAGGACACACTACCACTCCCCTCCCCCATTATGCATTATCCTTCCTAGCCAACAATTCAGCTAGTGATCCCATCATCCTATCCATCCATCCATCCCAACAAGACCAGAAACACCATCCATCCCAGTGACCCCATCCATCCTATTTAGGAATATCAACAAAAATTGAAGGGTTACCTTCCCAACTTACCTCACGATGTATTTTTGTTGGTTATATCCTTCCCAAGCTAGGATTATTGATGATGGGATTACTCACCTACAAGGTGTCCTCCATCATCATCTTTCCCATTTAAAAAAAATTATATAGTATATATACATTATATTCCCCAGCTTCATATACAATTCAAGGTAGCATGTCTACAGGTACTGTAAATTTGGCCACCTCAGCACCAAACAAGAACTCACCGTATCATTGCTCTTTATTGGATTTAGATATTTTTAGTTCTAATATGTTAGTCAATGCTACAACTGACAGAAGCAAAGCAACATTGCATGCTTCTGATGATGCCTCAAGTACAGAGAAGTGCTTGATAGGTTTAAGGTTTATTGGCTTCCAGAATGATAGTTTTGACATGAATTCTATCTGTTAGTGCCAGAAATTGTTCTTAGACTACTAGAAGAACAAGCCGACACAATCTCAAAATTAAAATTAAATAAAATAGGTTTTAGGGTTTTGGTTTATGGTTTTGGTTTTAAAAAATTCATCAACAAAAAGGAAATAAACATCCACAAGCTAATACAAAACTGAATAATGCAAGTTGTATAAACTGGGGATCAAACACATCCCAATAAGCCATAAACATTACACATGAAATACTAATTCCACCCACAGGCTACAAGCATTTACATGAATAAACCTTTAAACAAGAAATGAAATTATAGACTGAGCAATCAACCAAATTAGAAATGAAAAAGCATGATAGGTAAAAGGGCTTATCAGTTTATATATAATCAATAATATTCATCCACTTACATCAAAGTTATAAATGCTAGCTTGAGAAATCAAAGCTCCAAAAGCCTCTCCTTGAGTGAAAAATCCCTCCACCAAAACTGTATGTTTGTCTTCCTTTTATCATTACAAAGGTAAAGTAATTCCATAACTACCTTCTAGGTCAAAATTTGAAACAGTTACATCATTTAATTACATGATAACTCAAAATATTTAAAGACAATTAACCAAAAAATAGCAAATCGGATTTGGGAAAATTTGGTGAATTTCTAAAAACTTGGGTCTTAATAACGCCTTCATATCTCTCGATCCGGGACACCTGTGCAAAAACTAAGAGAGGTTTTTTAAAATATTTTGTTATGAACAAAAACCTCTCTTGGTTTTTAAAAATTCTCCTTCAATTCATCAAAATACGTGCTGAAAATTTGTGACTAAAATAGGAAATTATTAAATAATTCAAACCCTGAAAATAGGCCACAAAGATGAATTCAAATCTCTCAAACGATAATAGTTGTTGCAAAACTAAGAGAGTTTTTGTGCATGAGTCTATTGTGGATAAAAACCTCTTTTGGTTTTCTAGAATTCATTTCCATCACCTCGTAATATTCTCCCAATGATAATGACAAAAACAAGAAAAACAGAGCTGCTACAGGAATATCCTCATGAAAATATTTGACAAAGGACTAAAAAATGAGGGTTAGATTATAAAGAAAACTTGGGATAAACTTTTATTATAAGTTTTTGAAAGCTGAAAGATATACATATTAACTAATAAGCCCAAAAGACAAACCTTAAAACTAAACTAATGAAATAATTCAACCATTAAAAGCATTAAATCCAACAAAAATTACTGATTGTCAAAAGTTCTTAAAATCAACATAAAATGTAAAATCCTTTTAAACCAACGGTTGAAAATTAGGACAAAAAGAACAGATAAACTAAGAACAAGATCTAGTTATAACACTATCTCTGCCACAATAAATAGTAAAAGCTTGTTGGTTGGTAAAACTTCTAGTGCCTCATTGACTAATAGTGTAGCATGGAAAATGTATTTAGATGGTCAGGAATCAATCCTTCTCCTAGTGCATGGATAGGATGTTATATTTTTATCATTCAAGCTACCATTATGATCTTACGAACTATAACTAAGAGAATAACATGCACAGCAATAAAACACAAGCACAACACAAGAGACAAGATACACAAAGAATTTTCCTCGGGGAAACCATAAAGGAGAAAACCCCTCAACTTCCTCAGAGATAGAATTAGCACCAAAGGTAAAACTGGAAAACAGTAAGATGATCTCCCGACAGCAGCAGTCTCTCTCTCTCTCTCACTGAGAGATATTTTCCTCTCTGACTCATGCGCCCCAATGAGTGAGTGGGTGTGTATGAGTATGATAAATAGAGAGGCTCTCACTCTCTATTTATATTCTTTCATTCACTTGGAACCCACTCCAACATGTCGGCCTCACATAACAATTACTTACTAGATCTGACATCTCTAGGAGTGTCTAATAACCCTAGTGCCCCACAACTTGTGGGGTCTTTGCCTCCTCCGACCAACAAGGAGGTTTATCCTTAACACAATGGTGGGGACTATTTCCCCGACTTACAATGAATCACCTAGGGTCGACTTCACTATGATAGTCTAATAACCCAAGGGCCCCACAACTATGGGGACTTTAACCCTTGACTAATAGGAGGATTACCCACAATGACTTGACACGACTTTCTCATTATAGAAACTTCCCGAAATCAACATCGGGGTATGACATGACTCAAATGCATTACAATACATCCTAGAATAAACATCGGGTTACAATTCATAAGAAATATGGATGAATACATTCCAAAGTTACAAATACATCAACACTCCCTCTTAACTAGGAAGGTATTCTCTCAACACAATTTATCAGCACAAGTCTTCTTCTCTATATCATTATTGAGTTATCGTCATCTTCATATTCAAGTCATATTCATTTGGATCTGGATCATCACTGGATCTAGATCATCATCACTGGATCTAGACCATCACTGGATCTGGATCATCATCACTGGATCTAGATCATCACTGGATCTGGATCATCATCACTGGATCTAGATCATCACTTGATCTGGATCATCGTCACTGGATCTATATCATCACTCGATTTGGATCATCATCACTGGATCTGGATCATCGTCACTGGATCTAGATCATCACTCGATCTGGATCATCATCACTAGATCTGGATCATCACTGGATCTGGATCATCACTTTATCTGGATCATCATCACTGGATCTGGATCATCACTCAATCTGGATCATCATTACTGGATCTAGATCCTCACTCAATCTGGATCAGTACCATGGGTGCTATCTCATGATTTTTCTCATCACAGGAAGTTCTACAGATCCAGCCCTTTTTCATGCTGGTTGTAGGCCTAACCTCTGTGTAGGTCTTCTTCAACACTTATATCTGACCTACTCATCAGAATGGCCCACCCAGCACTTACATCTGACCTACTCGTCAGAAATGCATGCCCACCACTCACATCTGATCATGTAGGAACCAATCCTATAATCATATCAGAAAGGCCCAGCACTCACATTCACCAGCATGATAGGACACACCTACTATCATATGTGAAAAGGCTCAGCACTTACAACCACTAGCATGATAGGACACACCTATTATCATCTATGGAAAGGCACAGCACTCACATCCACCAGCATGGTAGGACATACCTACTACCATCTATGGAAAGGCTCAGCACTTACAATCACCAGCATGGTAGGACACACCTACTACCATATGTGAAAAGGAACTGCACTTACAATCACCAACATGATAGGACACACCTACTATCATCTATGAAAAGGCATAGCACTCACATCCACCAGCATGATAGAACACACCTACTATCATCTGTGGAAAGGCTCTGCACTTACATCCAGGCGGGAACACATCCTACTCACAATGATGGAAGGGCTCTGCACTTACATCCATCCAGGCAGGAACACATACTGCTCACAATGATGGAAGGGCTTGCACTCATATCTGATCTTGTAGGAACCAATCCTACAGTCATATCATAATGGCCCCCAGTCCTCGAGTAAGCTACCTGGTAACTGACCAGGTGCCTCCATTCTCCTAGAGAATGGTAGTTGCCCTTACATCTGGCCTACTCGTCGAAATGGCCAACACTCACATCTGACATGGAAGGAACCTAATCCTTTAGCCATGACAAAATGGTTCAGCCCTTACATCTAATCAAGTGGGAACACATCCCTCTATCACATCATAATGGCTTCTCAGTCCTAGACTAAGTTTTCTTGGTAACTGACTAGGTACCTCCATTCCTAGAATTGTAGTTGCCCTTACATCTGTCCCACTCAACAGAATGGCTAGCACTCATATCGGACCTGGAATGAACCAATCCTCTCACCATGACAGAATGGCTCAGCCCTTATATCTGACCTACTTGTCAGAATGGCTATGGATCTCAGCACTCATATCTGACATGGAAGGAACCAATCCTCTCACCATGACAGAATGGCTTAGCCCTTACATCTGACCATGGAAGGAACCAATGCTCTCACCATGTCAGAATGGATATGGATCTCATCACTTTCCCTTGGAGTAAACCTTGATCTGGAGATCACCAAGCTTCTCCCTAAAGTACTCAAACTTCATCCTAGCCAATGGCTTCGTCAATACATCAGCTATCTGTTCCTTCGTCGCAACATACTGGGGCTTCACTGCTCCCCTCTACACCATATCCCTGATATAGTGATACTTGATATCGATATGCTTCGACTTGTCATGGAACACTAGATTCTTTGACAGCCATTAGAGGAAATTTCAACTCAAAATGGGCCTCCTAAAAAAAACTAATAAAATAATAGTTAAAATAATAAAATAATATTTATTAATTTTGGAGGAAGAAAAGAAAAAAACTACTTTTTTGTTTGTATTTTCGACATATCTCCCTGTGTTTTTACTCAAATTTCGATTAGGAGAGCTCATTGCATGTGGAATTAAATTCCCCATCCAGTGAGTATCCACTCGGCATACTTTTGACGGACCCCACTACCCGAAAAACAAGAAATACCTGAAAAAACGTGATGATGATGCATCATCACGTTTTTTTAGGTATTTCTTGTTTTTTGGGTAGAGGGGTCCATCAAAAGTATGCCAAGTGGGTACTCGTTGGATGCGGAATTTAATTTCACATCCAACTACCTCTCCCGATCGAAATTTGAGTAAAAACACGAAGAGATATGTCGAAAATACAAACAAAAAAATAGTTTTTTTATGATACCTATCCCCAAATTTATATTAAAAAAGTGTTTAAGACCTATACAGTATTTCAAATTTAAATCAATTTCATTGGATAATACATGATGACATGGAATTTGAGTTAAAGTTAAAAGGCCTATTTTGAGTTGAAATTTCCTCTATTGTTTACGCAACTCTGGTTGTCACAATGTATACAAGTAGCATCCAACTGGAGATCAAATAATTCAGACAGTAGCTTCCTCAGCCATACTGCCTCACAGCTAGCTGAACAAGCTGTGACATACTCTGCTTCAGCTATACTTAGTGCCACACAGGATTGCTTCCTGCTAAACCAAGATATCACACCTAATCTCATACTGAAGCAACACCCTGAAGTGCTCTTCCTATTGATGGCACTGCCTGCCCAATATGAATCAACATAACCTTCCAGGTTAACCTTCTGATTCACATCGTACTTGAGCCCATAATCAACTGTACCCCTCAGGTACCTCAGAATATGCTTTGTAGAAATCAAGTGAATATTTCTCGGATCTGTTAAGAACTGGCTCAAGGTGTTCACAGCAAAGCAAATGTCTGGTCTTGTGTTCGTCAGGTACATCAATGACCCAATCATCTGATGATACATCGTGGCATCAATCGACTTTGATGAAGCATTGCTCAATAGCTTTAGGTTCGATGCCATAGGTGTGGCCATTGTCTTGCAGTACATCATCCCGAACCTCTTCAAGATCTCTACTGCATACTTCCTTTGTCCAAGGAATATTCCATCCACATTCTTCCACACCTCCATGCCTAGAAAAATAGTGCATCGACACATAACAGGATCATCACTGGTCTTTCGCCTTCAACCTTGAAGCAAAGGTTGGAATCTGATTTACTCTCAGTAAATCCTAGAGTCATCAGTAATCTATCCATCCTATCATATCATGTCAAACCTTAGATCTTCTGTAGTCACTCCCTCTGGAGCAGAGCATCATACTCCCTCTATCTTTCATACTCTATGCACTGAAACATTATGTACCAGAGTGACAAGTAGCTTCCTATGCTACTAATATTCTATGTGACCATCTAGTGTATAGACTTGCATATTCAAACTTGTAGCAAAGGTTAAGATATTCATCAAACTCATGTGTTTAAACTCTTACTGGCTGCAAATGTTTCTTCGTAGTCTAGGCCTTCTTTTCATGAGAATCCTTGTGCTATGAATATTGCTTTGTATCCCACGATGTTTCCATCTACTGCATGATGGAACTATGAAATTCCCTTCATGTATCGAAATTGCATCCTAGACATCATTCTTCTTGAACTAGAATTCTTCATAGCTTGAAGGTTCTGCATCAATGATGTCGTTGTATTCGTCATATTCATCTTGAACTGTCGTCACTTGTTCTTCGGAACAAGTCTCATCCTTCTTTGCTTGTAGGCGATTATGTATGCGATGTTTCCTACAAGTCAAATGCATTTGTATGGTTAGAAACATTTCATAAGGAATATTCATACTGGAAAATTCTTATGCATAAATATGTGATCATGCAACTACTTTAGCCAATACAACATTCATCCATATCTCACGAAACGTTTCTAGATGCCTTCCATCTCTACCAGGACAACATTGAGATTGTGCACTAATTCAATATGTCAACAAAGAGGTTTCATTCTAGATAAGTAGCAATGGAGAGTTTGTATAGAACCATGAGTTACTTACCCATCACATGCATATTAGTAGTATACTGTCGTTAATGCAAACATCCTATCATGCATAATACATCAACTGAATATAAACAAATGCGTAACAAAACAATAACATGAAATGACAATTGAATACTTATCTTTATTTGTTTCGTGGGTAGACTCCTTCTTGAGCCTTTAGCTTCATCATCTTATTCATTCATAATAGCATTGTTTCTTATCCAAAAGCTAATATGGATAAGAGGTTCTTCAAGAGTTCAAATCTTCATATTCCTCATCGCTTGAGGGATCTTCTTTGGATGGTAAGAGCTTGATCTTCAGTTGCTCCCACCTTCTCTTCTTGAGCTTCTTCTTCTTGTGTGTTCTCTTCCCAGAGTCTACTAAAAGCAATCACACATTCCTCACATGAATGAATCCCATGATCCTGGGAGGCCATTTAAGGTGGCTATCACCACTTCTGCATTCTTCACTTCTTCTTTTACCGCTTCAAGTTGTTCTTTCATTTGAGAGACCCTAGTAAAATATGACTATATGGTCTCTGCATTCTGGATCTTCACATTCTTCAACTGGTTTCTTAGGGTCATATTCTAATTTATGTTCTTCCCTTCAAATAGCTTAGTCAAGGAATCAAACATCTTCAGTGTCTTTAAGGAAGACACTTGTAGTACAAGTTGATTCATGACTAAATCAGCAATGATCTTCTTGGCCTTGACCAAGTTCTTCTTGTGTAAGGCTTCTAGCCTCATCTCCCTCTGGAACTGGAACCTCTATACTTATGTAGGTGTCCAATCCATTTTCTTCAAAGAGATCATATACTTCCAGGCTTGGAAGTTGTCAACTTCCTCAAGCTTGTCATCAAGCTGATGTGATAGATCACTTCGAAATGAGAACCTCAAATGAAAATAGTGAAAGATTAGATCTTACCGATTTGAGGCGTCTGTCCTGGTTCTGGAGCTGGCTGTTTTAGGGTTTGTCAGAGAAACCCTATTTTTAAAAACTTGGAATATTTCAGATCTGATTAGATAGAAGTATATATCTCTTCAAATGGAGCTATCCAAAGTACTCCTTTTCTAAAAACAATGGAGGGAAGCTCCCGGAACAGGAAGCCCTAGTTTTCCACTTTCTTCTGCATAAATTCTTCTTACTGTTTCTAAGGTATCTCTTAAATTAATACCCCCCTATGTCTAAAATTTTTCATTGAGGTAGCCTCGCATGTCCCTATTCCAACACCACATGTTTCATCAGAATTGGTTTCACCAATTGGGACTTATGGTCCTTTTCCCAAGGTGACCTGTTACAGGACTATTCAGAATAGTGATGTTGTATGGACTGCCACATGTCACTGGTTCAACTTCTGAGTTGAAAACTCAGACCACAAAAATTACAGTTCGTTCCCTCTTTGGAACATCTTTAGAAATCTCATTTGGACTTGTGTATCCCACTATATATCAATTCTCCCCAGATGTCCTGTTTAGGGATGAATTCTTGAAGAGGATGGAACCCTAACTTGGAGGGATCATATCGCCCAGAATATAGTGAATATAAGGCTGAATTTTGGACACAAGGTTCATCAGAATTTTATATTCGGTCCCTGAAAGTTTCAGTTCCTTATCCTTCGCCAATCGCGGGATATAGTGAATGTACCAAAACTTAGCAGTTTTAGTATTTAGGGTTTTTCTAGCTCAGGGTCAAACTAGGGTTTGATTTTTCCGGAGTTTCACCCAACCAAATTTCTTGATCCAGGTCTCTAAACTTCGATTTTGATGAGGAGAAAAATCCTATTTTGGGCTCACTCAAAAATTCCTCTTCTATAGAAATCCCTAATTTCCACATCGAAAACTAAAATATGCTCGGAATCGAATTCTGCTTCAACAGAAAGATGTGCCCTTCAATGGAGAGTCATCCTAGAATACTTTTGCTAATGGATTGTGGAGAGAGACCCAAAAATTAAGAAGCCTTAGATTCTACAGCTGCACAATGTATTTTTCTTAGGTTAGCTCTGATACCATGTTATATTTTTATCATTCAAGCTACCATTATGATCTTAGGATCTTTAACTGAGAGAATAACATGCACAACAATAAAACACAAGCACAATAGAAGAGATAAGAGACACAAACAATTTTCCTCGGGGAAACCATAATGGAGAAAACCCAACAACTTCCTCAAAGATAGAATCATCACCAAAGGTAAAACCAAAAAACAGTAAGATGATCTCCCGACAGCAGCAGTCTCTCTCTCTCTCACTCATGTGCCCCAATGAGTGAGTGTGTGTGTATGAGTATGATAAATAGAGATTATCTCACTCTCTATTTATATTCTTTTGTTCACTTGGAACCCACTCCAACATGTCAGCCTCACTTAACAATTACTTACTAGAGCTGACATCTCTAGGAGTGTCTAATAACCCTAGTGCCTCACAACTTGTGGGGTCTTTGCCTTCTCTGACCAATAAGGAGGTTTATCCTTAACACAATGGTGTGGACTATTTCCCTAACTTATAATGACTCACTTAGGGTTGAATTCACTAGGATAGTCTAATAACCCAAGGGCCCCACAACTGTGGGGACTTTAACCCTTGACCAATAGGAGGGTTACCCACAATGACTTGACATGACTTTCTCATTATAGAAACTTCCCGGAATAAACATCGGGGTATAACATGACTCAAATAAATTACAATACATCCCCGAATAAACATCAGGTTACAGTACATAATAAATACGAATGAATACATTCAGAGGTTACAAATACATCAACACAAGAAAGGGTATCTATTCGTACATCTATTGTTTCTCAGTCCCCTCTATATCCCTATGATGTATTTTCTTCCATTCCTCATGAAATGATTCATTATATGAGACATGAGGTAGTTCCTCAGTAAAAATCAGCATATATATTCTCTTGTTCTTCCAAAATTCCACAAAATGTGTCAGCAAGTGAGTGGGTCATCACCACTGGTAAGGAAGAAACACTTTGGAAACCCTATGGTTCCTGGAACTTAGAAAAAAAAGGGAACAGGCTCCCAACTCCCAAAAGCAGTTCCTATGTAACTAGAAACAATGTTCATTTTAGTTCTGCATATTAAAAACGAACATGAAACCCTTGGCTTAGTCCTCAAATTGATAAAGTGCTTTTAAGTTTGTTGTTTTCCCATTTTTTCTGATTTTTCTGTAATGTTTATTTCTTATTTCCTCCGTTGTCCATGATACCCTGTTCTAGGCTAGCATACTTTTTGGTTTTTCTGTGGATTTTACTGTGTTGGGGCCTCTGTCAAATAGGACGTTGAGGTTCAGATTATTTCCTTTATAATGGCTATTATTGGGAATCTACCTAGTGTTATAGATAGGATATTGTTCCGGATTTGTGAATATTAGAAAGGGAAGCAGTCAAGGGGAGGGCTAAGGCTGAGTTTAATGATTATCACAATTCTTTATCTTTCATCTTAAATTCCCCAGGGACCTTTCAAGTATTTTATCATTTTTCATGCTTTAAGTGAACTCAGTGAATCAAATACAGATCTAGTCAAGAACATGCCTTGGATAGTAACATAATTAGGACCCATAAATACAATAACCATTTGAGCTGAAGGATTCTATCCTAGTTAATCCCACCAATCATGGATGATCATCATATCATCAATAGGAATTATAAGACTCAAGAAATTGGAAAACATAAAGAAAATTTAAATGATACATACATATTTGCTCAATATTGCAACTAACAAAAGGAGACAACATCAAATTTCAACTACCTAGAATGGAAATGTACCCTTCCATCATCACCAGAAACTAGCATAACAAATTTGAATATAGGGTCATAATAAAACCACAATCTCAAAAGCATGCATAATTAACCAACATAATAATCCAAAATAACAAATTACAACATTATCCCCACAATTTCTACCCAAAACATATTTTATTGAACTAGATGCAACTTTAAAATATATGAATGAAACCTTTAAACTAAAATATAAAACTTACAACTATATGGCAATATTTGAATTACAACAGAAAAATCAAAGGTTGCACCATCCCCTAAGATAGTAAATCTAGGTCACATTAGACCAAGTTGAAGGGTGTAATATCTATCTTTGAAGAACATCATCAATGCTTGATGTAACTATCACGATTGTGACAAAGATTCATGTAGGTATTTGGAAATTACAATAAATCAACTACTTTAATCCTCATAGATCTACAAAAATAACCATCTTCAGAAAATGGATACAAACAACAAACTTTTGTGCAAATTACTTGGTTGTCATTACTAGGCCATGAATTGTATTATGGATTCATTCATATGTTGGAATCAAAGGGAAAGACATAGGATTCCATAGGGTACTGATCATGTATTCCAATCCATGATATCCCATTCCTTCAACAATAGATTTCACACATGAATTCCTCACACAATACCTTACTGTTGGCAATCCATTAAAATATACCTATTCATTGCCTCATTTAAAACAACACTGATACTGTCGTTTTTTCTTTGGGATCAAACTAAATCCTTAAATTAGGGTATACAACAATATTTCCATTGGATAAGAACTTACCATCATAATCAATGTTTTCCCCTTCCAACTCCGGTTCAATACCTAAAAAAAGGGAATGTCTAAAGGATTTTACCTACAGTCCCTATTAATTTTGTAAAAATCATGTGTTTGGGCATGAAAATGCATAGTATTATTAATATTCCTTATGGCTATATCCATATAAAAAATTATACCTTATTCTAAAGCCACCTTTGAAATCTTGATCAACTCTTATTATCATGCCTTGTCCATCCCATGACCTCATGCCTTAGCACACTACTAAGTAGCCTCTAGGAAAATATTAGTTGTAGGTAAAAGTATCAAATAACAAGTAATATTTGTATAGGTATTTAGAAGGATATGGAGTGGGAGTAGTTGGATATTGAAAAAAAGTCCATGAGAGGAAGAAGACAATGGCTAGGGAGAGAAGAGTCATGTGTGAAAATTGGAAGCCACGTCTAATGAAGAAAGGGAGACCAGAAAAAATAAATTAGTCACTCCTACTATAGACATGAATAAGCATGTGTTGTAGACTCGTATGGAATCCTATTGGAATTGAATTTTTGTACATGAGAAACCAAAGGAGGAAGAGAGGTTTTAGCCTAAATAGTTCTAGAATTTTGGAGTTATGTGAGGAACTAATTTCCAAAAGGAAAGAAATCCATGGTTGAAGGGAGCAGAGTGCGTGGCTAGATATGTTTTTTTTCAATTTTGTTTTAGTTGGTTCCTTCTACAATGTAAAGCATGGTGATCCCAGATATGAACAAGGTCTTATGTTGTTTAGAGAAATCTTGGATGGGGCCACTTCTCTATAGTAATACTCTAAAATTTATTATATCGTATAGATTTTAAAGGATATACATATTTTTATTAATATTGCCACAAGTGTTTTATGTCTTAACGATATATATGTGCAATGTTGGTATAGGAAAGATGCATTCAGTGCAAGTGTTCTAGAATGACTGAACATTCTCTAGTTTAATTGATATTATATTACATTCCTTGGCTATTCTAGCTAATAACCAACAATAATGGGTGTTGATTCTATTCTTCTCTGAATTCCTCTTCTTTCTCCTTGGTTGATTCACTTTTAAATTGATAGAGTTAGGGATCAACGGATCCATCGTACATGTTAGAATACCAAAAAACATTTACAGTCCACCCTTGCTGAAAATTTTCCAAATCAATTGAACCCAAGAGTTAATGGTTTGTTGTTGTGCTTCTATTTCCTATTTAAAAAGGGTCCCATTCTATGATCTCATTTCTTCTTGCATATTTTTTATGTTCAATATTTCTTGTTAGAGAGTGGGGAATTTTCTATGCAAGATTTGCAAAAGTATGTTTTCTTGGTGTTTTATTACAGAAACTAGTTGTTTCAGATCAATTAATTTGTAGTGGAGCTTCTTGTTTTCAATTTCAACAAATTCTATCCTTCTCAACAAATTTTTAATTTGGGATGTCAAAAAAATTTGACTCCATGGAAATACTTTTGGCGCTGTAAATTGGTCCATATTGTTTTTGCAGTTTTCGAGAGCCTCAAGTTTTTTGCTAAAGGGAACCAATAGAGAGGGTGAGGGTTTCAAGATAGTGTCCACCATGGCCTCAAATCTATGGACATGAAAATTAAATTGACTATCCCTTCATTGTTTGCTACTGCTACGAGTTCGGCATATGAAACCTGCACAACAATATTTTTGCATCAACCTCCCAAATAAGGCTAGCTCAACCTGTCTGACTAGGCCAATGAAATTCTAATAATTGGCAAAAAAAATTGACATGGAATTTTGTGATATGATAAAAGGCTTGACATGAATAAGAATAGTTCAAAGAGGAGGGATCAACTCGATAGGATCCACTCAAAGATCATCATGATAAATTCTAAAATAAAATTGCTATGTTCAACCTTTGCCCAATGATGTGAAATCATATGTTGGGGTTGACCAACCATCCTAGAGATGCATGAACCATGTGAATTCTCTATCGTTAGACACCGCTACTGTCAAGAGAATAATTGAGGAAAAAATAAGTCAATGGCATTCACCTTGTCCCTTTACTAATTATCAAATTCACTCATGAATTGTCCCCTAGACTTACACGGCCAGTATGGGGACAGGAACAAATAAAAGCTCCAGTAAAAATTTTCATGCATTATTCAGATTGCATGTGTGCTAGGTAATTTTTTTTATTAATAAATAAATCCATGTTGGTTATCCAACATTCCTTTAGTGGTAGCTATTGTCGGATACCATACCAATCTGACAACATTGTTGAAGCTTCGACGACAGGTTTCTGTCGGATTTTCGACATCTTGTGGTCCTCGTCCGATGACTTTGTGATGTCTTCAACAAGGTGGGTTCAACAAGACTCTGTCGGAATATCGACGACAGGACATCTAAAATTAGACACAATTTGGCCGGTAATTCGACAAACTACTAGTCGCAAATTCAAAAATATTCGGTCGGTATTTTGACAGCAGACTTGTCACAAATCCAATGACATAAGCCGAAAGCTTTACAAAGGAACTTCCTCACCTATGACATGGACAAGTTGGATGTTCTACAACGTAGGTGTCCAAAATTCAATGAATTAATGGTGAAATACTTCAGCATGTTAGCTTCATACGCTGTCAAAAAGTCAACGGAATTTGACATGGGTTCGAATATCTAACGACATCCCATCGACGACAAAAAAATGATGTTGTCGAATAACAGAAAAGTGTTTGTCAAATTTTAGACATGGAACCCGTCGGATTTTGGGCTCAAATTCTGTTGCGTGAGAGTATTTTTCCCCAAGAACTTGATGAGTCAAGATGTAATAAATGGGGTTGCAGTATGCATATACCATGGTTGTACGAATAAAAATGTAGTGACAAAATTTCTGGACCACAGTGACTGTGGCCAGAGATAACTTCTCCACATGCGAATATCGAGTTTCAGAGTCAAGAATACTCTTAATTAGGTAGTAAATCACATTTTGTTGTTCATGTACATATGTTTGAACTAGTACCATGCCGACAGTAGTTAATGACACAACCACATACAAGGAATAATCCCTGGTATAATCGGGTGTCTACAAGACCAATGCATGCGTAATGGCATGTTTGAGAATGTTGAATGCATGTTGTGAAAGGTCATATGAAACAAAGGCTGTGCCATTTTTTAAAAACACATGAAACCATGGGTGTTCTCGACGTAGTTACAAATGAAATGACGCAAAAAAATTTCCTTCCCTTGCAAACTTTGAAGTTCAGTAACATTTGTAGGCGAGGGTAGGGCCAGTATAGCTTCAATTTTCAGTGGGTCTATACAAATCCCATCCCTGGAAACAATGAATCCAAGTAGAAAACTAGTATTGACAAAAAAATTACATTTGTATGGATTCATTCGTATGTTGTAATGGTGACGTCTAAGAAAAATGGATCTTAGGTGGTCAGCATGGTGATCCCACTGGTCAAAGTGGGCAGGAAAATCATCAAGGTAAGGTTCCACAATGTGTTTGATGTCATGCAAATTGTAGGACATAGTGTGTTGAAAAGTAGAGTTAACATTCTTTAAGCCAAAAGGAAACTACCTAAAGGCAAACGGCCCCCATCAGAAAATGAAGTTCATTTTATGTTTTTCGAAAGGGATTATCTCTATATAATTATAGCCATAAAATCCATCCATGAATGAAAAAATGATGCTTCCAACACAAACTGTTTGATCGATGTAAGGAGTAGGGAAATTTTCCTTAGGAAAATCCCTATTGAGGTCTCGGAAATTGATGCAAACCCTAATTTTTCATTTCTTTTTGTTCACAGGGACAATATTAGAAACCCATTCTGTCAATGGTACAAGATAAATGAACCCATCCTTGAGAAGTTTATTGAGTTCTTCCTTAATGGTTACCGCTTTCAGTGGATGAATATGTCGTAAATTATGACAAACTAACTTGGAATTAGGGTAAGTCCTAATATTGTGAACCATGATCAAAGGGTCTATCCCTGGCATTTCCTCATACGTCCAAGAAAAAGTGTCTCCAAATTCCTTAAAAAGGGTCATATAAGACCTAAGTTCTGAAGTAGAAGAATTTTGGCCTACCTGAATATCCTCTACAACTCTCAGCTTCACTAATATATTGACCAGAATGGTCTTAGTAATATTACTCAGACTCAACATTATGGATGAGTACCAATGAATGAGGAGTAATTACAATATCGGATGAAATTTTTGTTTCAAAATGATCTTCTACCATATGGTAACCAAGAAGGAAAGAGGTTCGATGATGATGGTCTTTCTAGGGCTTCTCTTCTAAATACATGACTTCTATGATTGATTCATCTGATGGAAGAGTTTGAAAAATATAATATATATATATGGGGGGGATCTAACCAATATGGTATAGGTGATAAGGGTCAGAGAACACCACAAGATTATTGTTAATGATGGGGATTCTAGTGTACTGGATAGCTAGGTAAGTTTCTTCGAAATTAGTAAACGATGTTGAATCAACAATTGAATTTACTTTGTCTGAAGTGTCATGATTCTTAGAGGAGATCATTTTCACAGACATAGTCTGAGTAGAGGGAGTATTAGCTAACGAAAATATTCCCATAAGTGAAGAATATTTGAGAAGACCTACCCCTGTGCTCTGGTACTACAGAGTCGTAGTAGCTAAAAGCAAGACATTATTCGCAGAATTCAAACTCGTCTATGGGGAGAAAAAATCGAATTGATTAATCATGACAATATATCCTTGAAATGGGAATTGGACTAATTGAAAAATAGATGAGGCAATAACCTGCATAGCATAGAACCAATTCCTACTCAGGAGAAGATTGTATTCCAAATGAGCATCGACAACTTCAACCTGAATGGACACCAATTTTCCCCATAGTTCAACCAGGAGGGAGGGTAGCAATCCATAAGGATAAAAATCACAACCATTAAAGGCCTTCAAAGTCGTAGGTGAACGATTGCTCTCATAAGAGATAATATATCTCTAGCATGACAGAAACATGACAGAAGTCGAGGCACCTTCGTCTAATATAGTGTGATGGAATTTATTCCCAATAAATTTTGTAAATCGTTGGAAGGCCAACTCGTGGGAGAGTCACACCTTAAAATCATCCAATTTAAAGGTGATAACATTACTAATTTTAGGATCCATAGCTCTGAGATTCAACAATAGGTTCTTTATTTACATAGGGCACATTTGGAGTACTTCAAGGGTAGACATAGCACACAGTTCTTGGCACAAATATTTGACTACATTGTAGTATTGAGCATCCTGTGCTTTAGGGTTAAATACCGATTTTTGAATAGTAATATTTGATGGTCGAAATACGGTGTAAAGAATAGGTTTTTAAATATGAATATTGTTGGTAGAAGGATGAGTGGAAAATGTAGGCTTATCAAACAAAGTGTTATTGTATTTCTTTTCTGGAGGTGGGTGATAGGTCTAGGATCTCGTAGTAATATTAACTAATTCACTAGACATCATTTTAAGCTCATCTATAGAGGACAAGGAAGACCCATGCAAATATTGATGGTCAATCAACTGTTGCTAGGTAGGGAAAGGATCAGTCAATACTTTCAAGGTGGGAGAATTTTTTAAGAACTTTCCAACCTTTTCACGTTGAGGACATTCCTTGGTGAAGTGGTCACCTCCACATATGAGGAAAGGAAACTTTACCTTTTTCTTATTCTTGGATTCGACGTCAAGGTTTTGTGTTTTATTACTCTCTTGTTGGTTTTAAGACTTTTTTTATTTATTCTTTCCATTCTTCTTCATTCCAAAAGATCATGAGGATTGAATGTAATTTACCTCAGTAGAGGCAACAGGAGGAAGGGTGGTTTTGGTATTTGTAGCATCCTATCCAGCTGGTTGGTTTTTATTTTTCAGGGATTTAGCCACCATTTTTGTATGAACAGAACCAGGAACACCATCAACAAGTGGCTCTGTTGAAGGTATTGAGGGGCCCGAAGTAGGATGAGGAGCGTGCAAGCTCAAATCATAAAGAGTACCCGACTGAGAATAAACCGAGCCTAGTTACTGAGCTTGATTAATGGCTTGTTCTTTGGTGATGAAACCTCTCATGGAAACATCCTAAGAAATGGATGGAAGGTAAGACTTAGTAAACCAATCGAAAAGTAATTGGTCAGGAATAGGTACTTTAATCAATCTATGGCATCGTCTCCACTCATGTATATGATAGGACATATGGGTTGAATTGGTCTGGCGGAGGGAAGTTAAAATATATGTACCTATTTCATACCATATTGGTAGTTGAAAGTTTGTTAAAAGCACCATTGATATGGTGTTAAAATACCAAAAAGAGTGTTGGGGTAATTCTATATGCCACTTAGAGGCGGTTCCGGTGAGAATCCTTTGAAACAATCTCAAACAGATTTAACCATCCATTAGATATTTGGAAAAACACCATAAATGATAATTCATTACATGGTTCGTGGGTTCCTCACTATATTTTCTATCAAACTTAGGTATATCCAAGGATAATTTTACTCGAATAACAGAACAATAAGGATCATGATGAATAATATCATTGATCAAATGGGACAAATTTGGAAAATCAAGTGTAGATGTTGATTTGGCTATAGATACTGGTAATATTGGTATGGAATTTGAGTACTAGTAGGGCCATAAGCAGATTGATAAATGAGAATCAATGATCCTCCAATAACATGTGGGTTAGGCTAAGTTTGGTATCCAAATGTACCACCTGATGGTCCCCAAGGTGGACCCCTTGATGAAGACCCCTCAAGTGGACCTCTAGGTGGTGGAGCTCTAGATGGTAGACATATAGATAGTGGACCTCTAGGCAGTGGGACTCCAATTGGTGTGCCTCGATGTGGTGGACTTCCATATGGAGGACCTCCAGGGAGACCTACAAATCGAAGAACTAAGAATGGATTTTCATACATATTTCAAACATGATTCTGTATGTAGGGACATATGACCAATTAGGTTGTCCCCATGAGGCATTAGGGTTACCAAGATAAGGGGTGTTGGGTAAAACATTTCTTGAGGCAACAGGTTGGTAGTTTTGGGTGACAATTTCCTATTTATTTCTTGGGTGTAGGTATCCCCATGCGGGTTGGTTGGAAATCGATTGTCCCATTGTGGATGAAGGAACTATTGTGTTTGCAATGGTGGAAGGTGGCCCAACCATGGGATTCCCTAGAGAAACACTCTATCCATGATTTGAATTATTTCTCATGATCATGGGGGCAACTGGTCCTAGGGATTTCCCCCCAGTGACAAGATTAATAGGAGAACTAGGATATAAGGGAGAGTTTGAGATGATAGGGCAAGGATAGAATCCTATCCAGGATCATAGGAAACCACATTTTTGAACTGGTATTCCAGATACGATAACAACATGCGACCAAACAAGGGCATGGTGGCACTAATGAATGTCTCTTTCTGAACGACTTGGTAAAGGAGAAACACTTCTCCTTATTATGATTTCTCCCCTCGTGCATAAATTGGACATCTCATGGATGGATCTAAAATACTCATCATTGGAAAACAACAACCTTGAAATACATGTGGGGGTAACATCACTTAAAGAAGTGGTGTCGTACTCATAAATATTTTATCCCAAGGAAGTCTCCCAAAAAAGAGAATTTAGACCAAATTCTGCTGCCACTGGGTCATATGACCCTGGGGAAAACACCCAATCATATGCACTAGAATGGCCTTCAATAGGGAAGTGGAAAATTGAATCATGTGAAGTGGGTAATTGTACTAATACCGGGGTAGAGGTAGGTTTATTTTCTATAGAATAATACTCTTCTCCTAATTCAACAAAAGGGACACCTTCCATAGAAGGATCAGTAGTGGTGGGTTGATCCATGGTCACCTCTTGTCTTTCTTCCATGGCAGGAGGAAATTCGGGTGGTAGAACCTGCAATCTGTGAGATCTCCTCACATGTGGTTTAACCAGAATGATGGATAAACACTTCTACTCCAAATATTTACTATTAGAAAAGGAACACACACAAACAACTATATGAAAGATAAGGTTACATGCAAACTTAAGTGATAAGAGTTGCTGAGAAATCCAAAACCTCACTAGACTTTTCAATTTGTCTCAACTTGCAATATACTGCAGGATCCAACAATAAAAATTTGACAAGGAGGATTGGGACCATACCCTTTCCTGAATACTCAACTACCTGGACGACACGTGCATAGTGGCTCCCTGAGTGTTTTTCTCGATGTATTGCTCCAATAGGACGACCAAAAGTATTTTCTTAGTTGGTATCGATTCCTAGAAGGGTATCCCTATATACAAGGTACATGGGAGCTCAAGTTTGTTTAAGTGTTGTCTGATGCACAACCATTTGAAAGGGGCCTTCTGATATACTATCGAGTACATGAATAAATTTTTGATATACCTTGAAGGTATGTGAAAATCCATTTGATATATCGATTAGTACATGGAAGAACCGTGTGATCCCCAGTATGTAGTGCATGCAAAGAAACAACAACTCCTATGTATATAAATTCCATAACACATCTTCTAGCCTATCATTGAAATTACTAAGAATTTTAACCTAAGATCTCGTTCAATTTTATCTCGGTAGTTAGTGAATTTTTGTGGAATCTGAAGTAAATTGCAAGATTTTAATCATCTGAATTCCAATGTAATTTTCCTTTCGATGAATTCTATCTGGAGTAATGGAGAGGCTCTTTTTTTTTCAAAACACAAAAATACAACCATGCGATCCAAACAACTCGTTTCCTCAAACTTCAAGTACTTTCAAAAAAGCAAAACTATAAGGCTATGTTTTTAAAATCTCTTCTACTGTGAAAGGAAGGGCCTCATAATGCACAAATTCCTATTTTCTCTAATCAATCTTCAAAAAAGAGAAACACTTATAATGATTTAACCAAACCAAAATCAAGCAATGTAACTTTTTCTTTGTTTTTTTAAATGATTTCAAATAAAGAGATGCAAAAACTCACACTATAAAAGTAGAGAAGTTGTATTATTATTCCTTTTCACATATCTGTAAATAGATCCTAAAGGAATAGTCATACAAACCATACACCCAAAATCCCATTTTCACATGAAACTTATTCAATTTCGAAGATTCTACTAGGACAAATTCTTAATATATAATATTAAAAAGTACATCCAGGATAAACACAAAACAATAACTGTCAATGAGCGAGGGAGTAAATTGAACAAACCCAAAAAGAAGAAAAAAATTTGAAAGAAAGATCTCTAGAGATGGAGAAAGCCTAACTCGAGGCATCCTGTAGGGTAGAACCATGGCGTCATATAGTGATCAATGCACTATGCCTCTATGTGGAAGGTGTCAACAACACTTTTTGAATCTAGGAAGAAGGCATTAGCGACGCTATATGACAGTGGGAAATATGCATCAGCAAGAGTTTGACACTCTATCAAGCACACCAAGGTGCGTCGATATATCTAGAGAAGAAAAAATCCAAATAATATTTAGGATAACCCAATGTGAATCAAAATGGAATTATGGTAAGTAAAAACATGAACCACAGAAGGAAAATGAGGGTGAAGTAAGGTGGATTGCTCATCTTATATATTTAAATGAGTAATAATTTTTTTATAAGCTTGTAATCAAAAGCAAGATCAAAATTCACAGATTTGATTTGATTTTTCCCTAGTATGGTCACCAATTTTGTTACCGGGAACATTTCAATCATTGTGGACACAGTTTGTTCCCCTATCCTGCATAAGGTAGATCTAGAATAGAAAACCACAACGATGCATCCTCTTCATGGATAATTGAACTACTTGAATGTTAAGCTTTCCTTAACCCAATGATGGATATTTTCCTTTCCTTATAGATCCTTTGCGATCAATTGTACCTACAAATATCATGAAGAACAAGAAAAAATGGTGAAATCAACAAGATAATCCAAATATCTATACTAATAGTCAAGGAGAAAAGTAAAAAACAACTGATTTAACACAAATCATTTATGGAAAAGGTTAATATGTTTGTATTGATAATATAAAGAGTAAGAAGCTAAAACTGAAGCCTTGACGTTGAAGCCTCAATCTCACAATAATTTTGGCATCACTCTTACACATACTCTACAAGCTCTACAAGCATCACTCACAATGAAACTCTCTTTCCTCCTACACCAGTTATGATTCCAATAGCATGAAGATTCTCTCTTGGTATTCTTCCCCTCCACTCATGAGAGGAAGCTTGTATAAATATGCTAAGGGAAGCCTTAATTGGCTGAGATATTTTGGGAGGAAGGTAGGGAATGAACCCTAGGGAATAGGATTTTGAGTGCCACCTAATACAAGAAATTGGGATTACCCTCCACGAGGAATTTTGTCTAGAATGTTCCATAAACCTTCTTTTTTCCTTTTTTTATAGTGATGACGCTTTCTGCATATAGGAAAGTAGCAATGACACTCCTTGTATTAAGGGAAAAGGTGTCACCAGTGCACCTTTTCAACATGAAGAATGTTTTAGGAAGGTCTGATGCTCTATGTCAAGAGACAAGGTGCGTCACACATCCTAGGATTGGGAAAAAATTTCTTCAAAAAATGTCATATCCATGCCACTTCAGGGGATTGAGCATAGGTACCAATTTCAGGTGTAACAGTCATGGTTTTCAACCCTATGGATTACTGCCATCCTTATTAGTAGAATCAAGGGGGGAATTGGTGTACATTCATGTTTAGGATGTTTATGTTCCTTTAGATTACAATATCCTCCTATGTAGGAATTGGTTATACACAATGCAAGAAGTTGCATAATCCATTTTTCATGTGGTCCAATTCTCGTTCCAAGGGAATATTGTTACTATTGATCAGTTGGAATTTTTTCTCCAAACATGAGTTCTGATTCTATGAAAAATGGTCTCCTCTTAGCCTCCTCGGCTCCGCAGTACCAAAAAATTGGAGTAGTCCTACTTAAAGACTCTTCACTTATGGGAGTATTTCCATTGAAAAACCCTCCTCCTTCGCATGTCTCATATCTGAACATGATCTTGATGAGCCATGAAAACTGGATTAAAGAGAAATCATTGTTGATTCGACACCTTTGAGTCCTTTTAAATATATGTACGAGACTATCCAATCATCCTTTGATGACCCAACATTAATGATCACCTTGTGGTGGCATCATACCCTTACCATCTGCCATATTAGTTAGATTCCCCTGCCCATATATAGATTATCTTTTGTAGCCTCTTCCACCAGATGAATCCATTTTGGAAGTTATGTCTTTAAATGAAATGCTCATGAAACATCATCACCATTGATCCTCTTTCCTCCCCCATCTTTCCTTCCCCATTACCAATTGGTAGAAGATAATTTTGAGTCGTTGGTTTCATCTGATATTGTAATTTCTCCTCAATCACCTGTGCTCATCCATAATGTTGATCCCGAAGGTAATTTGAGTAATATTACTAAGACCATTCCAGTAGACATATCACGAAAACCTAGAGTTGTTGAACACATTCACTTGGGACATAATTGTTCTTCTGTGGAAGTTGAAACTGACACCACCCTTTTCAAAGAATTTAGATATGTTTTATCTTTGACACATGAAGAGATTCGAGGGATTGATCCTTTGATCATCATTCATGAGATCAGGACATACCCTGACATCAATCCAATCCATCATAAACTATGTCAAGTACATCCATGAACAACAACGACCATTAAGAAAGAAGTTGAAAAAATTATTAGGGATGGTTTCATTTACCCTATGCCACTGATGGAATGGGTTTGTAATATTGTTCCTGTGACAAAAAACAAGGTAAAATTAGGGTTTGTATCAATTTCAGAGACCTTAATAGGGATTTTCCAAATGATAATTTCCCTACTTTGTGCATCAATCAATCATCGATAACTATGATGGAAGTGTACTAATTTAATTAATGGATGGTTTTTCCAGCTATAATCAGATAGAGATGCTCCCTTCCGATGAGCATAAGACGACTTTCATTTTCCCATGGGGGACCTTTTCCTATAGAAAGTTTCCATTTGGTCTTAAAAATGCTGGATCTACCTTTTAGCACACCATGTCTTATGCTTTCCATGACATCAAACATATTGTGGAACCGTACCTCGATGATCTACTTGCTCATTCACGATATTGAGAACATCATGTTGACCATATGAGAGCCATTTTTTTTAGATGTCTCCATTACAATATTCAGTTAAATCCACACAAATGTGTTTTTTGTGTTGATATGGGATGATTTCTTGGATTCATTATGTCCAAGGATAGAATTTGAATAGACCTTCTAAATATTGAAGCTATTTTGGCCCTACCACCGCTTACCAAGATAAAAGAACTTCAAAGTTTGCAAGGGAAGGAATTTTTTTTTTTTGTCGTTTTGTATGCAACTACACCGAAAAGACAAATGGTTTCAAGTGTTTGGTTAAAAATGATACATCTTTTTTTTGGGATGACATTTTACAACATGGATTCAATGCTCTCAAACATGTTATTACACACACGCCTACGTTGCAACCACTCAATTATACTAAGTATTATTCCTTGTATGTGGTTGCATCCCTGCCTACCATCGACATGGTGCTAGTTCAAACTGATGAAAACGACCAAGAACATGTGACTTATTACCTGAGTAAGAGTCTTATTGAATCTGAAACACATTATTTGCATGTTGAGAAGTTAGCTTTGGATACGGTCATCGCAGTCCAGAATTTTTTTCATTACATTCTACTATGCACAACTACGGTGTATGCAGATTCTAACCCCATGTATTACATCTTGACTCATCAAGTACTTGGGGGGAAATATTCTCACTGGATTGGCATTCTCTAGGAGTTCAAATTAGAATTCTCCAAATCCAATTCAAAGAAGTCTCTATTCTTCATGAAACTAATGTGTGATCTGCCCTTTATTAGTGAGGAAATTCAACCCTTTGATTCATTTCCTGATGAATCCTTTTCCTCATTAGTAGGTCAGGTCCTTGGTATGGAGATTTGATTTTATATCTTGAAAATCAATGATTCTAACTAAATGAAACCTGAGATGAATGTTGTCTTATTTTTCATCATGCCAAGTACTATCTTATTGTCAATGATACATTGTACTGTCATGGCGTTGATTCAATTTTGTGGCATTTCTTAACTCA
Organism: Pseudotsuga menziesii; assembly: GCA_001517045.1. NCBI lineage: Eukaryota > Viridiplantae > Streptophyta > Pinopsida > Pinales > Pinaceae > Pseudotsuga > Pseudotsuga menziesii. Next base: position 3,508 of record LPNX010792575.1, on the reverse strand, counting down.
TGATGAGGTTGAAACAATGTTGAATGTATGTCACTCTAGAGTTTGTGGTGGTCATATTTCTGGGATGGATACTGCCTAGAAAATCCTATGTGCTGGGTACTTTCAGCCCTCAATCTTCAAATATTGTATGAAATTCATCAAAACATGCCAACCCTACTATCTTTCCCAATAAAAAAAGTGCACCCACCTAGATCCTCTACATCCCATCATTATTGTAGGTCCCTTTGCAAAATTGGGCATTGATTTCACGCATTGTAATCCTACCTCAGCTAGAGGAAATGGTTACATTATCGTATCTACTAATTATTTCACAAATTGGGTTGAGGCTATGCCTACATATGCTAAATATAGTAAATCTCTACCCTTTTTATCTTTAACCACATTATCGCTAGGCTTGGAATCCCTTAAGCCATCGTGACTGATCACAGTTCACATTTTCAAAACCAGATGATGTCAGAAATAAGTTTCAAACTAGGTTTTCGTCATGACAACTCCACACCCTACTACCCACTGGCTAATATCTAGGCTGAAGCTATCAACAAGGTATTAAAAACTATGCTTCAACGGAAAGTAGGACGAGTTTAGTCCAGTTGGAACTTGCAATTATTTTTTTCATTATGGTATTATAGGACCTCCTTTAAGAAATTCATTGATTTTACACCGTTTCAACCGTTGTACAGGTTGGAGGCTACTCTTCCTATCGAGTGTGAGACCCCTTCCCTAAATCTTGTTGTAGAATTGCTACCCAATACCATTGTGGAGGAAGAAATTTTCTTGTATTTGAACAAACTTGATGAAACTCATCGATATGATACCTTATATAATGAAGTGCACAAGTGACAAATCAAATATCAATGTGATCGATCCGTTCAACCTTGCCTCTTTAATGAAGTTGATTTGGTCCTTACATATGACCAAAAACATGACAAGTTGGGAGGTGAAAAATTAGAATCCATGTGGCATGGTCCCTATGTTTTGAGCCATGTTTTAGAGAAAGGAGCCTATGAACTGTTAGACTAAGATGGGATACTGTTAACACCCAAAAATGGTTAACTACCTCATCTACCCCACTACATGGCTCATTTGTCCATTTGCCTACCATATTTCCCTGAAAATCCCACTAAAAAGCCTCCAAAAGGCCTAAAATGCCTCTAAAAGGCCATAAAACCATCTAAAAAGCCTCCAAAAGGCCTAAAATGCCTCCAAAAGGCCAAAAAACCCCTTTTTCCTCCAAAAATGTCCAAAATTCCTCTAAAATAGCAAAATCCCCAAAAGGGAAGAAAAAATATAAAATAATGAGGAAAAGAAGGAAAAAACCCTAAATAAGCTGCCCTAAACCATATGGTTTCCAAAACCATGGGCCAGCACTCCACCACTAAAAAACTATAAATAAGTGGTGGAGACCCCTCATTTCATAGCCACAGTCATAAGCATCCTGCCTCTGCCGAAATTATTCTCGAAACCCTAGCTTACCATCAAGCTACTTTCACCATTGAGAACTCTTTTGGCCCATTTCCACCACCGGAAAAGGAAAAGAAGCAGCTTGGGGCTCGAAGCCACCGACATCGGACCAGCGCAACGGACTCCATCAACCTCCTCATTGGAGGTAACATCAATAAAAACCATTATTCATTTCTTTACTGTTTTTGCTTCATTAGTTTTTGTTTCAGTTTATATTTATTTAATTTATACACATCATTGAACTGCTACTAAGGATTCCAGATTCCTTAGTAGGTGCTCATCAGCACAAGCTAGGGTGAAAACCCTAGCTACAGTTTTGGCAACTCCGTTGTCTTTTTTAAGTTTATTTTTCCGTACTGTACTTTCGGTTGTCATTTTCGGCCGCCGGAAACCGCGCTTTTTTATTCCGCAGTCGCGGCCCGACCGCGTATTTCAGGCCCTAACCTACGACCAGCCCGCCGCTGTCAACCATTTTCCTGCGCCCTGGACGCGTTTTCAAACTTTCCCAGTTGCGGCCCGACCGCGTTTTTTCAGCCCACAGTCGCGATCCGACCGCGCCTATTCATTACACAGGCGCGCTCCGACGGCCGCTGTCAGCCCGAATCCCGCGACCTAGACCGCGCCTGTTTCCACTAAACCCACGATCTGCGCGCGACTGTTGCCTTCAAACCCGCGGTTCGACCGCGCGAGTCCGCCCCATACCCGCGGTCCACGAACTGTTTTTTGCCCTTGTTTCCGCGCCGAAACCCAGCCACTTTGCCTCCATTTTTCCTGCACTTGCACAGCCCCCTGTACCACTTGCAGCCCTACAGCCATTTCTGTCCCTTGTTTACAGAATTGTTTAGAAAATTTTTAGCATTTATTTCAAAAAAAACAAAAAACAAAAAAACAATTTTTGCATGGTAAAAGTTTTTCAAAGTTTTTTCTACATTGTTATGGTCATTGAGTAACTATTTTGGATTCATAACCTCACATGCACACAATCTATCCCCTAATTCAAAGTGAGACCTAAAATCTACTTAACTCAACCAACACTATAACCTCATTTGAGGAACACAAAAGAATCTTGTAGTTAGGTAGGATCGGGGGGATAGGCTTCCAATAACACCCCTCGGTTATTTACACATGAGACATAGTTGTTGTCCTTTAGGGAACCAAAATCCCTTAGTATTGTTTGACACGGTCACCACCAGTTTGTCAGAGGGCCTCTCCCTTAGGAGGGTTGAAGTCGTGAGATTGGTTCCAGAAGTCTGAGTGGAATACCGAAATCCATTCAGTAACTGAAGGGATACCTTTCGCAGTTCTCGGAATATCCCTGTATAGGGAATATTGCGGTTAAAGGACCAAGCGGCAGATTCACCTTTCTGGACGTGTCATGAACGGGGTATCTTAGTTTCCATACTTCTAGGTTTGCGTACCCGATGTCCCTCCCGGTAGGGGGATACTTTAGCCATTTGACTTTCCTATTTATATTGTCTGACTTGGATTTCATCACCTTGCAGAGGATATACTTAGTTAAGTCATAATACCATTAGTTAGGTGTTTGCATGCTCCCTTACCTCCTCTGGGTCTAGTGAGTCCACCGATTTTTCTTTCTTAGGAAACTGACTGCTTATTGGTATTCTGACCATTTTGTTGACACTCCGCCTATTGTAGCACACAGTTACAGTAGGTGTTTTGAGTTGCTTTTTGGCCTGAGTGCCTTATTTTTCGAGCTCTCCTTCTACACACGCGGTTGCATTAAGATTTTTGAGTTGTTTTTTCGACACCACAACCCACATATTTGAAAACCACTTGTCACCATTGACTCTCCGAGACATTCTCGTCGCCTCAGAGGCGAGCCCCCATAGCACAGTTCACTTGACACCACCCGTCATCACCGTAGATCTCGAGCCTTGTCACTCGACTCCACTTGTCAGCGGCACAGGACCCTGTCACCAGACCCTGAGAACACTCTTTACATTACCCCCACTAGCCCCATGGCTGGCGTGAATCCCAACCCCTCCATTATAGGGACCACCAGTGGTACATCCGCCACTATACCAGT
>LPNX010792569.1:164180-186462 GCA_001517045.1 Pseudotsuga menziesii | reverse complement strand
ATATTACAATTATGCATTTGCACACACATTTTATTGGCTATGAATTTGTAATATGACCATAAAAATATAGAATCCTTGAATTTGTAAATCTCCCCTTATGTTTCTCAGATCGATGGGTGACGACGTGACTAAGTCGTATCAAAGCTATTGGGTGCAACACCAACGCTATATGGACCGGAATTCAAAATCACAAGCATAAAAATGAAGTTACACATGAAGTGTTGATAAACACTTCTATGAAAATTGTGGTTGGGAGCCCAAGAATTAAATCTTTGACCTACCAAGAGGAATGTTATATTAGGTTACATAAATTTGGAAACTTTCAAACTATAGATTATTAATGAAACAAATTTTGGTTATGTTATTCAACATAGAAATTTATAAATGGAGGAATGAGATGATGCAATTTCATAATAAAAATCATTGCAATATTGGAATTTTATTTGATTATAGAAATTTGAAAAGAATGGTAAGTTTGAGATGGGTCCCACCCATTCCATCTGAACATGGGGTGTGACGTGGACCAACCAATTCAGATGAATGCACAAGAAACTGGACCCAAGGGAAGGTCATCGAAGGAAGCTTATTGGGTAACACACTTCTAATATTAACCCGTGATCTCAATGAGAATGGTCCAATGCAAGGATCCCGATAGTTATATTGAGATTGGCTCATTGCAGAAGGTTTCGAGAGGAAATATGGAGGATCCAAATTCCATATCGAAGCTAGCATATCCGGGATGCCTCATCGAAAGATTACCAGAAATTTTATGATGTGATTTGAGATATTGATCATTGAAGATATCATAGTATGAAATATGATCAAATTTATTTAGAGTTTCTAATATTATATCGGATGTTGACCATCGGATATATGCCATTGGAAGTGTTGATATTACACCATCAGGAGTCATTATCCAGTCTTGTGAGTAATATCAAGTGCTACAAATATCCTCATATGATTGAGGTGGTGATGTTGTAAATATAGTGAGTAATATAAAGTTGAGACTTGTGAGTAATATCAAAGCAGTAGACTTGTGAGTAATATCAAGTCAGTAAAGCTTGTGAGTAATATCAAGCTGAGTCTTGTGAGTAATATCAAGGCAATAGACTTGTGAGTAATATCAAGTCAGTAAACCTTTGTTTAATATCCGAATAAAGTTCAATGCTGAAACTGAAACAATGCTCAAAATAGACTAAGTGAGGAAAAGAGGGAAAACCCAATGGGAAAACCCCCCCTCAAGCTGAACACTGAAAGTAGTCTGAATCACCCTGATAAACTCACCCCCAACAGTGAACGGAGGTAAGTGAACTTCTTTTCTGAAAAGCTCTTGGTGAAGATGTTTGCAATCTACTCATCAGTTGGGCAATATTGCAGAATGATGGTCGTGTCATGCACTAGCTCCCTGATGTAGTGCATGTGAATCTCTACATGCTTGGTCCTCTGCCTGGTAACTGGATCTGTGAATATATTAATAGCACTTTGATTGTCACAAAAGAGGATAGTGGACAAAGTACTACCAAGATGAAACTCTGAAATAATTCCTTGCAACCAAACTGCTTGGATGCAAGCATTCAGCGCTCCTCGATACTCAGCCTTTGCTGAAGATAGTGCTATGGAAGCCTTCTTTTTGCTTGACCAGCAAATGGGGCCACCACCAAACATGAATACATATCCGAAAGTTGACTTTCGATCAATAGAATCACCCGCCCAATCGAAATCTGTGTATCCAACCAGCTCTAGCTCAGAGTCTGCAGCATAGTGAATGCCGTAGGTCCTGGTTCCCTGAATATACTGGAGGATCCTCTTGGCTACCTTGCAATGAAGATCATGAGGCTGCTGCATGTATATTGATACAACATTCATGGCATAACAAATATCAGGCCTAGAATGTGTCAAGTACAACAAGCTACCAATCAGTTGTCGATAGATAGTGCAGTCCATGGGAGGTGTGCTTTTTCCTTCTTCAAGGCTGATCCCTGAAAGGAAAGGGAATGGTGTAGGCCTAAATTCAGCCATGTTAAAATTGAATAAAAGGTTTGAAGTGTATTTGGACTGAGTGACCATAATCCCATCAGAATTTTGCTCGATTTCAAGCCCCAAAAATTGTTTTAGAAGCCCCAAATCACTCATTTCAAAGGCATTGTGGAGAGCAGTTTTGATGGCTGAAATGGAGGCAATTGTGCTACTTGTGATCAGTAAGTCATCAAAATATAAAACAATGATAATTAGATGACCATCATGCTATTTTAAATACACATTTGGATCTGATCTACATCTCTGAAAGTTTTGCGAGAGAAGAAAGGTATCCATCTTGGAATACCACTCTCTTGGGGCCTGTTTTAACCCATATAGTGACTTCTTTAGCTTGCAAACCAAATATGGATCAGTGATGTATCCCTCATGCTACTTCATGTAAATCTCCTCATTAATATCTCCATGCAAAAAGGCCTACTTAACATCCATGTGATGCACCTCCCAGTGCTTGGATGCTGAAATTGCCAAAACAAGGCAGATGGAGTCCATTTTTGCAACCGGTGCAAAGGTCTCATGGTAGTCCACTCCTTGGACCTAAGAGAAACCTTTTGCTACCAGTATTGCATTATATTTGCAAGTGCTTCCATCAGCAACAACCTTTGTCCGAAACACCCACTTGCATTGAACCAATTTCCTTCCCGGAGGAAGAGAAACTAGCTCCCACTGATTAGAGGAAATTTCAACTCAAAATGGGCCTTTTAACTTTTATTCAAATTCCATGTCATCATGTGTTAGCCAATGAAATTGCTTTAAATTTGAAATACCGTATAGGTCTTAAACACTTTTTTAATATAAATTTGGGGATAGGTATCATAAAAAAAACTACTTTTTTTGTTTGTATTTTTTACATATCTCCCCGTGTTTTTACTCAAATTTCGATCGGGAGAGCTCGTTGGATGCGGAATTTAATTCCGCATCCAACGAGTACCCACTCGGCATACTTTTGACAGACCCCGCTACCCCAAAAACAAGAAATACTTGAAAAAACGTAATGATGACGTCATCATTACGTTTTTTTCAGGTATTTCTTGTTTTTGGGGTAGAGGGGTCCGTCAAAAGTATGCTGAGTGGGTACTCGTTGGATGCGGAATTAAATTCCGCATCCAACGAGCTCTCCCGATCGAAATTTGAGTAAAAACACGGGGAGATATGTCAAAAATACAAACAAAAAAGTAGTTTTTTTCTTTTCTTCCTCCAAAATTAATAAATATTATTTTATTATTTTAACTATTATTTTATTAGTTCATTTTAGGAGGCCCATTTTGAGTTGAAATTTCCTCTAATAGTAGTGTTTTTCTGAAGAGAATTCATCTCTTCATCCATGGCAACTTGCCATCTCGGATCATTCAGAGCATGGTAGTAGGATTTTGGATTTGAACTAATCATCAAATAGCAAGTTTTAGACAACAAATTATCATGACAAGAGAGCGCAATACTTGCTCTTTGGAAATCGGACCAGGTTCTCCTTGTGTCATCCGGATTTCCAATGTTGTCTCCTGTGGAGGAGAGTGTCTGTCGGGCCCATGTAGGAAGATGATTTTGCACTTCAGGTTCTGATTTAGCATCTGATGATTGTTGCACAATGATATCAGAAATTGGAGGATCCAAATTAGGGTCATCACCCCCAATTTCATCATCCAAATAATCAATAGAATAGGAAGGAAAATCAGCAGTTTTCTCCTTCACTAGTTCCACCTCCTGAAGAGGCTCATCGAACTTGACACTTCTCTCGATGATGATCTATTTGGTCTTGATATCCAGCAGCTTGAAACCCTTAGATTCATCAGGATACCCAATAAACAGGCATTCTATGCTTTGCGGTTGCAAATCCCTTCTTTTATCAACCGGAATTCGGGCCCATGCAGTGGACCCAAAAACCCATATGTTCGACACATCCGGCAGTAGACTTGTGAGTAATATCAAGTTCGACAAATATCCTCATGTTGTGAGTTGGTGTACTTTACCATGTAAAGTATATATACTATTTGGTGTATGGCTAGTCATGGTCAACATGTGCTACACGTCTCCTTTAGGGATTAGCTACTCCTAGAGTGATTTACTTTAGCATGTGACTATATGACATGAGGTAATACATATGATCATAGGTTTGGAAAAAATATTATGAGGATTATATGATATAGATGATTAATTAATGAAAACACATATGGACCATGCATATATAGTTAATATAAGCACAAAGATGGAAATAGAATTCGAACTTCCCATGTTTCTACCAAGTGAACTCGAATTGATAAGATATTAGTTGAGTATTAGTTATGGCAGACAAAGTTCAGTTAATTAAGGAATAAACTCCTTAAATTATGCAAGTGGTTGTCATAAATAAGCACTTATGTAAAAGCACTAGTTCGGTTCAGTTACATTCAATTATGTTTAGTTACATTCATTTATGTTTAGTTATATTCAGTTTTGTTCAATTATGTTTAGTTACATTTAGTTTTGTTCAGTTACATTCAGTTTTGTTCAGTTACATTCATTTCTATTCAGTTACATTAAGTTTTGTTTCGTTCAGTTCAATTACACTCACTTGTATGCAATTACACACAGTTCCATTCAATTGCATGTACTTCCATTTAGTTCAGCTCAGTACAATCAGTTAGATTTAGTTAATTAATGGAAGGCACATATATTCTTGTGGGAGATAATTATGGTGTGCCAACTCGGAACCAAATTAATGGGGGGTGCATGATTGAAGATGGATCAGTGTTCTAAGTGTTAACAAGTTACTGATGAATGCAACCATTCTATTTTTGTTGTAAAACCTAATTTGAATTGTTATTAAAGTTTTATGCACTTGGAAAGTTACATACGGTGTTCCATTTGATATCCACTCTGTTGTGCTCTCGGTGAAAGCAATCTTCTATTGTGTTGTAATCATTCTCTGTTACTTATCAATCATAGTCTAAGATTGTTTGATGGGATTTTCATCCTCCGAATCAATGGATATCCTGAAATTACAAGTAGTCATTTACTAATAACAACACCAACAAAGGATATTATCAGCTGAGAGGATGGACCTGATCATTGTTGGCCATGTTGAAGAGCAATTCACTACTGTTGATGTAATTACAAGTAGTCATTTACTAATAACAACACCGACAAAGGAAATTGTCAGTTAAGAGGATGGACCTGATCATTGTTGTCCATGTTGAGATTAACAAGAAAGAGATCAGTAAGAAACCAAAATACTAAAGTCATAATATAGATAATTTGAAATTAGCTATTGATTTAGTAACTTAACATAGGTTACAATCCATTGATTCATATACAGTTCTTTCAAATTCTTTCAACTTTCTACATTTACAAATTACTTTTCATGAAGCAAATTCAGACCAAAAAAAAACTATGACCATTGGACATGAGATCTGGATAGCATAGTGTTCGCAACAACACTATTAAGTAAGCAACAACGATCAAATAGAAAAGAGTGTATACCCAAATCCCTTTTAAATAGGTTTGCTGTTCACCTTGAGGTTTAAAGGATTGAAACCAAATACTTCCAGCCTCTAAACCACCATGCAAAAATTGAGTTTTAAAAGGAAAATTAAATTCAAAACATCAAACGTGACTTTGATTTTCAAGAATTGATCTATTGCTCCATGAGGAGCTCCAAAAATTGGGGAGTGGGTAGCCGAAGTAGGGTAGACCCGAGGTACTCCACTGAGTACTTGCAATTTTTCCACTAGTTTGAGGGAGTTTCTACTTTTCTTCAACTCTCTGATTTTATAGTACTATAAGCAAATCCAAGAACTCACACACACCCACATAACACGTAAACAAGGTAAGAGTGCTTTAGTTCAATAGAACTAAGTAAGCCCGCTAGACAAGTAGAGACTTATACCTCTCAGGCGGTCACATGGGAGAACTAGTCCCACCACTCCACCCACTTTAGTTCCAAAAACAAAGTTAAGTTAGAACCATGTAAATAACAAGTAAACATATTCAGAAATGAATGAAGTGTATAATCAAGTAACTGCACATACACAACAATGTAAAAGCGTAAGAATAGCTTAGTAATCAGCATTACGACATCATAATGTAAAACACAGTAATAATCATAATGGAAAGTAAGAAGGTAGAACGTAAGAATAACTTACGATGAAACAATCGTTCACTTAGTGTACGTTATATTCTGCAAGTTCAATAATGTCCAGCATAGGTAGTTTTTCCTAGCCTAATAAAAAAAAATTCCAATTTTTGGGGACATTACAAGTGGTATAAGAGCCCAGTTTCAACACTACGAGACCAATGGGTGCTCCAAACATTCGTTGCAAAGAAAATAAGGTATGTTTTAAATTTTATTGATAACTAACATATATTTTCCTGTTATTAAAATACTTTGCAATTACAGGAATTTTTACAGAACAGTTCAGATCATGAACACTAAAGAAGACAATAGCCGACAAGGAAAGATGAACACCCCCACCCCAAAACCAGAACTAATGGTGGAACTGAATTCTGAAATTTTTAAGATCATACACAGTCTTCAAGTAGAATTTCAAATTTTCAGAGAAGATAGTCTGAATGAGAGAAAGGAACAACAAGCTATTAACGAAGCATTACTGAGAAATATGACAGGAGGAAGCCCACAGGGAAAACCTACTCAATCCACAAACAGATCCAAAAGAGAACCTGACCATAAATGGGCCAGCAGACCAAGAGAAGAATAAAAAGAGGAACATACCCCTGAAGCACTGAACAAAGATCATCACAGTCCTTCAGGTGACGACTCTCTTTATCCACCCAGAAAGAAACAAAGAACCGATGACAGTCTTCAGTGGGGTTTTAGAAAAATAAGATCCCCGACCTATGAAGGTGAAGTAAACACTGGGGAGAAAGATAAAGAGTGGCTGCTAGGCATGAGAAAATATTTCCAAGTTCATAACTACTCAAGTGAGATGAAGGCTTGGCTTTCCATCTATAATTTGAATGGAAAAGCAAGGAGATGGTGGAGAGATTTGAAACACACAAAGAAAGATGAGCTAAGAGAAATACACTGGGATAACTTTCGAAAAATATTCCAAGAGAAATATATGTCAGAAAGGTTCTTCGATAGAAAGGTGAAAGAGTTTCACGAGCTACGTATGAGATCCATTACTATGGACGCTTTTATTACCAGATTTCTAGATCTGTTACATTATGTACCATACATTAAGGAGGAAAAAGGTAAAAATCCAACAATTTTTAGGGTGTCTTCCACCCAACTTTTGGGAAAGGATTGAGTTCAACATGCGAAAAACCTTGGACACTAGATTGCACAAATCTAGGCTCTGTTATGAGCATGGACAGCTAAGGAAAGAGAACATGAATAGAAACAGAGACAAGTCTAGGAACTTCTCTGATAACCACAAACCAGGGTTTAACCCACCCCCGTACAGGAAACAAAACAACAGTTTTCTAGTGAATAAGAACTTCAATAAATCAGGTATGAAACCATATGTACCAGCTCCTAATGTTAACAAGCCAGTAGCAAGTGGAGCTAATGCTACCCCTCTACAGATCAAGTGCTGGAAATGCAGCGGGCCTCATTATGCCCGAGATTGTAAGAAAAAGACCAATGGGGTCTTGCACAACTTACAAGAAGAACCAACTATCGAGGACATAGCTGGAACACTGCAGATTTATGTAGAATTGGATGGCCGACAGGAAGACCATCAAGCTACCATGGTTGAGATAGAAGGTAAGATCTTGAACACTTATATTTCAATACTTATTAACCCTGGTGCTTGTCGGAGCTATGTTTCACCTAAAATTGTTGATGTATGCAAGTTAGGCAAAGTAAAACATGATAAACCTTGGCTGGTTCAATTAGCCACCGCTACGAAACATAAATTTTCGTAAATAACTAAGGATTGCGAGGTAAACCTGAATGGTTTCCAATGAAAGTAAACCTGAACATCCTACCCTTATGATCGTACGATATACTTATCATCGTGGACTGATTGGAACAACACCATGTCATGCTCGATTGCTTACACAAGTCAATATTGTGTACAGATAGACAAGGGAACCAAGTAAAGGTTCAAGGCATTCCAAAGAAAGTTTCTGTAAGACAAATATCTGCCTTACAAGAAAAGAAATGCGTTAGGAAAGGATGCAAGTTGTTTGCAGTAAACATCCGAGACATAGAGTCTGAGAGAGAACAACGAATAGAGGAATTTCCCGTTCTTGTAGAATTCAAGGATGTGTTTCCTGAGGAAATCCACGGATTACCTCTGAAACAAGACCTAGACTTTTCCATCGAGCTGACACCAGGATCAGTTCCAACTTCCAAATCCCCTTATCGCATGAGTGCACCGGAATTGGTGGAACTCAAACTGCAGCTGTAGGATTTGATAGAGAAAGGGTATATCTGACCCAGTGTGTCCCCTTGGGGAGCACTGATACTGTTCGTTAAGAATAAATATGGTATGATTCAGATGTGCATCGATTACCATTAGTTGAACAAGATGACTATCAAGAACCATTACGCACTCTCAAGGATCGATGACTTGTTCGATCATGTAGGAGGAACCAAAATATTTGCAAAGATTGCCTGCGATCCGGGTACCATTAGGTACAGATTCACGATGAGGATATTCACAAAATTGTCTTTCGTACAAGGTATGGGCACTACGAATATGAATCACTATCGAAAAAGGCCATTGATGATAAGCCTTGATTCCTCTCTTTCGAGGAGCTACTAGATGGGATCGTGATCGATTCGGGTGATCTGAGAGTTTATTTATCTCCATTTTTATATTATTGAGTTTGTATCTTGGGCATCTATGTCCACAACACTATTTTGAGTTGGTTTCTTAAGACTTTTTAGAAAACTATGTCTATAGTATGTTGTTGGGTTGATTACTACATAATTTTGAATTCTATGATTCTTTAAGCTAGTATGATTATGAATGGCTGTCAATATGGGTGAAAACTGATAGCGAATCTCTCTCTACTTGTTTGTATTTATGCCACAGTTTTTATAGAAAAAGTTGTTTTTTCTCTGTGAAAAAACAATATTTATACTACAATGTAAAATGTTTTTCTTTTTCTTTATAAAAGGTATTATCTAATATTTCATCAATAAAAAGATCATTTCTTATTATTCATATGTTTAACACAAAGAGAACAATATTAAGATTGTCACTTGTCCACTCATTACATGTATTCACAAAATATAGGCACAATAGCTCAGCTCTTGTAACTCACATAAGATCAACACAAAAATAAACAATAATTACAACAGAAACTCAATAGTCTATAGGACAAGTTCTCAAAAACCCCAGCCACAACCAGTTCCACAAAAATGTTACCCGCAAAATTTAAAATAAGAGCTAATTCTATCACATACTCTCAAACAAAAACCAAAAATTCCAAATTGGAGTATGTACCCATAGTGATTCATAGTAATAAGATTGAATTGCTCCCTTTGAAATCACATGTTTATCTTTGATATCTTCAAAGTGCAATTGGCCCTTTGTCAACTCGATTGTTTTTTCTGGATAAAAGATCAACTTCAGAAATGAACTGCTTGTAAATGTGCCTGAAATTTAAAAAGATAAAACTTTGCATGAAGCTCCTTGATCCTTTTCATCCACTATGTCAAAATATCCACATGAAGGGACAATATTCGTTTGTAATGTGCCAAAAAGAGTACTCCCTAAGAGTAAGGTCCACAAATGTCTTATGATACTCTTTGTACATACCAACAATGAAGGTACTAGTTGTGTAAGTGTTAAACTATGTATCTTCAAACAATACTAGATTTCTATGCCTCCAAATCCCCCAAATAAAACCAAAGGAAATTCATTACCACCCCATTGTTCTAGCAAAAGAGCTATGTGTCCATCTACAAGCCATATTGAGGCTTATAGCAACTTCTTGCAAAACTTGCTGAATAATAGAACAATGTATTAGAAGATTATATCCATGGATTCTTCATCTCTTTTGCAAAGAGGGTAAACATTAGGTCCATAACCACTTCTTTTACAATAATTATCCTTTGCCAACAAGTACCCCACATAAAAACAAAGGCAATCCTCTAAGGTTGACATCATTAGCATCCCAATGTTCGAGACTATCTTCAAAAGAGTCATGTGCTCATCTACAAGCCATATTGAGCCTTCTAGCAACTTCTTTCGAAACTTGTTGAATAATAGAACAATGTACTGGAAGATGATCCATGAATCCTTTATCTCTTTTGCAAAGTGAGCAAACGTTAGGTCTATTACCACCTTTTTTACAATAATTATCCTATGTCAAGATTTTGTTCTCCAAAGGAAACCAATATAAGCACTTTAATTTTAAAGGGACATTCCACTTCCAGAGTTGCTTATGCCATCATTTATCCATTAGGTCAAAACAAGTAAAATAGATGACTTCATAAGCTAATTTAGTGCTTATCTATCTTGTTGCTACATTCCATGACCAAGCAATTTCATCATCATGCTTAGAAAACCTGATACAACCATGTTATAAAATCTTGATATAGCAATCCATATAATATTTTTATCTCTTCCTTTTACTCTCCATCATTTTTATAGTCTTAAAGTAAATACAATAATTATAATTTTAACTTTTTCTTGTACTCTCCACTATTTCTATAGTTTTAAATTAATTATAATAATTATAATTGTTCAAAGGTGATTTACATATTATATGGATATATTTTCTCCTTAAATTCTTTTTGTTTTTTAAGGATTTCAATTTTTCTTTTCATTCAATATATTTAATCTTATAATTATAGTAATTACAATATCAATGGTAAAATTCTCGATTAATTTTATCTAATATAATAACAAATTTATTTAATATAATAACTTTTTATCGAACTTTTATTTATTTAAATGTTCCGATTAAATTAATAATTTTATTATTTATTGTTTATTATTTTTGACCTTAATCTTTAATTTGCTTTCAACTAACCTATTCTTAACCTAATGACTAGTCTCTCATCCATCTCTATATATTTTGGGATAATCTTTTCCATCTTGATAAAGCTTCTTGTGATCCTGAAGATGGGTAAAGTGTCCAATTGAAACATGTCGATCTTTCTAAACTTTTACACTGTGAAATTCCAAAAATCTATCATAATAACTAAACACTATGAAAACATTCATATTATATTCTTATTCCTAGCTTTAAAAAAAAATGAAATAGTTATATTTTCTCTTTCCTCCAAGTTTATGGCTAGGGATGAGCATTAAATGCTTCAATTATTACCAAGATTATTTTGCTCACCCTTCAATATATTTTTTCATAATTAAATTGATTGCACAATAAGAATATTGTATATCACAAAAGTGGTGATGAATGGAAACTAGAATGGAGCAATGGCGTAACGTTGATTAAATATGCATATATGTCAGCCATTATCCTCTGGTCATTAAAATTGGACCACAATTTAGGCCAAGTCATGTTGCATGTGTACTAATGATTGTAAAACAATGGAGGAGTTTTGATATAAGCCGATGCATTTGTAACAATGATTGCATTAAGAGAAGTGCCATGCATTTTGTAGTGCAGTATAAGGAAGAGATGTAATTTTAATGTATATTTATGTGACATTTGGTATAAGGCAACATAATATTATATTTGAACAATAATATTATAGTATGGTTTAGATGTGTAATGTTTATGATTATAAATCAAAATGCTAAAAATATATAAATATAAAAATGGAAATTTGAGGAAAGAGCACAATGTACATTCATCTTAGTTCGAGATCTCATAAACATTGAAAGATTTGCATCTCAATTTCTTTTTGAACCTTCTCATTGCTTAAGAGATATGGATTTAAGATAAATCTATGTTGGTTGTATAACAAAATATGAATCTTAATATGCACTAATTAGTGGGGGTTGGAGTTTGTAATAATTGAATTTAAGTTGTTTAACTAAAAGCTATGTTAAAGAGATTGCATAAACGAGGATTTTGGTTGAAATAACATCTATAATTTTTCAAGGGATTTGGCAATGACTTGTGTCTAGAGGTTACTTCAAGGAAAGGGCTTATGGTGTGAGGTAGTAGTATAGAAGTATATTTCACTTGATTCTATAGAAGAACGGATTAGGAATCCTATGAAGAGTATTCAAAATGTTTCCATTATGTGGAATGTTGTTGTTTCTTTCCTTCTTGGTGATTGGGACTAGTTGGGTTGGAAATGGGGGTAGGGTTAGATTGGCAGGAGGACCCTTGGGTTGGGTGCAATGCCATTTTTAGGTTGGCCAATAATACAATTACTTCTCTAAGGGGTAGGTGTTTATATAAGGTCAACCACATTTTAAATTAGGATTAGACTTCTATTTGGAAGCAAGAAAAGTGGTTAGCTAATTGGATAGGATTTAGGGGGGAGATGTTGAGGTTTGGAACGATTTCACTAAGAGTCTTAAGCTTCGTCATGTAAGGAACAAAGAGGAGGAATATAGTATGATTTGGTCCAAGAATCGAACTGGAGTGTATACTCCAAAGATGGGATACAATGTAATGAGCTTCAAACAGGATTTAGGGGCCCCAATTTCATGGTGGAAAAGTGTGTGGAAGTTTAAGTTCCCTTGAAAATATTGTATTTACATGTGGTCTCTTTTAAAAAATAAAGTCTTAGCTTGGAACAACCTAAAAAGTGAATAAATAAGGTCATGGTATGTGTCCTTTGTGCAAGAGGAGTCAAATGTTCATTTAGTTGTGTCTTGAATTGTTGCTTATAACATGTTTGTAAAGAAGTGGTGGCGATCGTGTGTATAAGTGTTATTGGAGAAGTTCTTTATTGAATAAAAATTCAAGGGTTTGGTGTGGGAATGTGGGTGTTAAGAAGGCATTACCTCTTATTCTTACATAGGGAATTTGACTTGCAAGAAATGCAAGTACCTTTGAGGATGAATTCATTCCTTCAATCGAATGTGCTTCTCAAGGATTGAGCATTCTATGCAACTTTAGACAAGTGAAGGTGGATGAAGTGGTTAGGCAGATTAGTGTGGAGGTCATAGATTAGTCTATGGATTGGGATTAATCTGATGGCGTGCAACAAGGGGACCCACAATGTTGTGTTGGAGTGGGTATCATTTTCCTTGAGGAGGCTCATTTTATTAGGTTTAAAGCTAGATTTAGTGAGGGCACAAACAATTACACATAATAAATAGTTCTAAACTCTTCTTCTTAACGTTGCAAGGGAAAAGAGGGTCTCTAAAGTGCAAATTTTTGGAGACCATGAATGTAATAAAATGAATGACGAGGGAGTTTCATGAAATATAAAACAAATATGTTGGGTTTTCATATATATCATTCCAACATGTTTAAGGGTAATGAAACCAAATTAGAGATGGGTTGTCCAAAAAAGACCTATCTAATTAGCTTTTCATTAGTAATTAATCCAAAGAGTATTATAATCCTATGGACTAGGGTAATTATTTTAAAAGAAAGTTTTATTAGGTGATCTATTGGTTTTATGCAAATACATGGTAACATTGGTATAGGCTAAATCTCTATGTTTTAAATGGTGTTTTAGTATTATTTTTATTAAATATGATTGAAGTTATACTAATAAATTTGAGTAAAAAAATACTAATAAAATTCAAAAATATATAAAATTAATTCATATAAAATAAAT
This sequence comes from Pseudotsuga menziesii, assembly GCA_001517045.1. NCBI lineage: Eukaryota > Viridiplantae > Streptophyta > Pinopsida > Pinales > Pinaceae > Pseudotsuga > Pseudotsuga menziesii. The sequence goes on along the minus strand of LPNX010792569.1, from coordinate 172,820 downwards.
TTAAAAAATATACATATATGAAATCAAAATTTTCAAAAATAAATCAAATTAATTTTTCAAAAATAAATCAAATAATTTGATTAATAAAGATAATAAAATTGATAAAAATACTAAATAATAAAACAAAACCATAAAGACTTTATTTATTTCTTATTATTCCATTAGAAACTACTAAATAATAAAACAAAACGACCTTTGCTGGAAAAACAAAATAAAAAACGCTTAAAAAAAAGTGAAATACAACCTAAAAGCTGGAAAAACAAAATAAAAAATGCTTAAAAAACGACCTAAGAAAACAACCTAAATAAAGGCCTAAAAGCTGGAAAAACAAAATAAAAAACGCTTAAAAAATGACCTAAAAGCTGGAAAAACAAAATAAAAAACGCTAGGGATCTGCCGTAATGCCAGGCTGTTCATACATGAATTTCAAAATTTAAATAACTGCACTCATCGAAAAACGTGCACAAATATACCACGGAATTCAAATTCACTGGTAAATTTATTTCTAAAATTCCCGTATCATTGTTAGGTGGCTATTAGAAGAAAAAACCTGTGTGGAGCAGCATTTCTGGCCTGGCCTGCGATAAGAAAATTGGAGCGCAGAGACTCACAGATTTTGGGATTTGATAGCCTTTTTTGTTCTTTTGGATTTTCTCTGTTACTTTTAGCATGGCCATGCATTTTTCTTTTAATTTCTGTTTTTGATTTCGTTTTCGATTTGAGTTTGGATTGTTCATCTCATTTTTTCATTTATGTTCTGTATCTGGTTTGTTGGAGTGGAGTTGGAATTTTTCATTTATGTCGGGGTGTCTGGTCTGTTGGAGTGGAGAGGGAATATTATGTTGCAGAGGACAGAAAAGGAGAGCAGAAAAGGTTTATAAGTTTTATGCTATTATTTAAATTTATAGATGGCAAATGGAGATTTATGTCTGTCATTTTCTGTTAATATTTGATTATATTTTACTTTGTCTTGAAGCTCAGATGCAGAGCTACAAGACCAGCCTAGGGTTTGGGCCGATTACAAGTGCAAAGCTACAAGCACTGGACACACAAATGCTGGTAAGCTTTCTAGTTTGGTTTTGTTCTACACGAGAATTTAGTTTTACTAATTTTTTCTGTTAGGGTTTTACTTAATCGATTTCTATGAAATTGGTATGCAATCGAATGCGTCGACCATTCGGGATCCTAATTGGTCTGAAAAGGGTAATTTCTACATTGTTTTTCTCTCCTGGTACCCTAAAAACCATCTCAAGCCGAAATACTACTAGACTTTAATAATACTTGAGTTTGTATCTGTATAATATATTTTTAATAATACTAGAAATGGGTGTGTTTAACAAGTGGGTACCCTGAAACCATATCGAGCCCAGATCCAGTCATGGTCATTATGAACCATGAAATTGGCTCAGATCTAGTCTGTTACGACCCATTTCCTCTATATAGAGATGCAGCATGACCCGCCGGTGATGCAGATCTAGTCTGTGTCTTTCGCTGTTTGCGGTCTCCTCCCCTACAACCCTAACTGTTCTGATCGTGTATATACACCCTATAAAAGACCCTAACAGTTTGAATATACACCCTGGGTACAATGCTAATAGTTTCATTTTCTATTATGATCATTTAAACAAGTGGGCCAAAACCATCTGAAGCCCTGATCTAGTCATGGTCATTACCAGATCAGTTAAAAACCAGATCTAGTCCGTTACGATCCATTTCCTTTATAGAGTGTGTTACTATAGAGATGCAGCATGGCCCAAAGGATAGAGCCTTCTTCGTAGGAGACCGAAGCCTTCTTCGTATTCTGCTTAGGAATTGGATCAGCGCCGATGATGCAGAGCATATCTTAGGAATTGGATCCGGTTTCCCTACTAAGAGATAACCATCTTTGAAAGAATGCTATTCAGCCATGAGAGTCTTACTCTGTTTGTACTCTCTTCCCCTAACAGTCCTAGGAGAGTCTTCCTCTGTTTGTGCTCTCCTTAGAGGCTAAAATCCTAACAGTTTTAAGGGTGTATATACATCCTATAAAAGACTCAAACAGTATGAATATACACCCTAGAAAAGAGCGTGATCCAGATTTGATTTAATTTCATAGGGTGTTTTTTTTGAATATAGGGTGTATATTTAGTAGTTTGACATTGTTTGTCAGTGCAATTGGACACCCTTTGTTGATTTAATAACACCAACTAAATAGATGGATGAATTGAGCAGTTTAATAGATGGATGAATTGCGAAGTAAATTTGTTTGCAGAGAGAAAAATATAGACAATAAAGTAGAGATAGAAAAAAATGATCAAATGAGAAGGCTCAAGCAAATCGTGTGAAAATTGTGTGAGTACGGGCCTGTATTTTTTAAACATGTGACATGACTGCCTAAACAATCTACTGATATCTTAGATTTCTTATGAAAAGTTTTCCAAGCCTATTACTCCTTGGGTTTTCTTCTGTTTCTTGTCTTCTTTGACCCTATAGTTTGAATATAGGGTGTGTGTATATTTAGTAATTTGACATTGTATATTTAGGACACCGTTTGTTAATTTAATATCACCAAGTGCATAGAAAGCTGAACTGAGAAGTTGAATAGATTGTTTATGTGGAGGGTAAATCTGTTTGTAGAGATAGAAAAAATTATCAAATGACAAGGCTCAAGCAAATTTTGTGAGTACGGGCTTGTAAAGGTGTTTAAACATTCATAGATTATCTTAACAAGATGTAGGGTTAAACAATTTGTTAATTTCTTAGATTCTTTAGTAAAAGTTTTCCAGGCTGTACTTGTATTTTTTTTTAACATGTGACATGACTGCCTTTTATTCCTTTGGGTTTTCCTCAATTTCTTGCCTTTCTTGACTGTCTTTTTCACTTGCCTGGATAGTCAGCCTTCACTAAATAAATAAAACGTAGGAGAACATGTCTTTCCCTCCTGATGGTTGCAGCTGGGAAGTCCTATGCTGGTGTTGCTCTGGCTATACTTAGCTATTAGCTTTTCGTGTGAAGGAAAACAAAGTAATAAGTAATTCGATCGATTTTTATATGGTGCTAATATATGTTCATATAAAATCCAAATTTACTGCTGGTGTGTTCATTTATAAAATTTTCTTTTTATTTTTGGTTTGTGAACTACTATTTTGACCAGCATTGAATGCTATTTTGATAAAATAAAACAAATAAAAAGGTAGGCAATATATATAATGGGTTAAGTTTTACTCTATTCAAGTAAAAAGTTATTTTGACAGGCATTGAATGGTATTTTGACATAAAAAAAATAAAAAAATAGAAAAAAAAGATAAGCAAAAAAACACTTAAAAAGCTATTTTGAAATTATTTATTGTTTTAAAATAAATTTAACTATATTTTTAATTTTTTTTTAAATTTTAAATTATTTATTATTTAAAAATAAATTATTATTATGTTCTTAACCTTCTCTTTTTATGTGATATAGATAAAAACGCACATGGATATTGTTAGTGAATGGTGCCTGTTTTGATAACAGAAGTCACATGGAGAAGGATTCAGGTCAAAAGCAAACTATTCACCAAAAGTGTGTTGTAGAAAAGTTTGTACCTTGATAACCCACCAGTAACATCTCTCTGGAAAAGGACCAGTAAGTTTTGTCATTTTTTTATTATTTACTGTTTAAAAATGAAAATTTATAATATTTTTAACATTTTCTTTTATGTGATAGAGCAGGAAAGGGAGATGGAGGTTGTTCATGCGGGTGGTTTGATGAAGGAAGACACTTGGAGAGTGTTTGAAGCTTGCTGAGAAAATTTGAAAATTGTGAAAGAAGGTAGATATTGGAAAATTGTAAAAGAGGCAGATAATAGAAAATTGAAATCATATTTTTGTAATCACAGTCACAAACAATATACATCAATAAAACCATTATTTTTTTTTGAGAAGGGGCTTGCCCCTTTTCACAGCTTTCAGAGATGGCTTGGGCCAAAGCTATCTTTGAAGGAGTGTCTTTTTATTGTTTTATCTTTTTAGTTTTTAAATTTTGTATTTTTTTTAAATATCACATTTAAAAAATATATTTTAAAGTTTCATTACATATTAAAAATATCAAACTTAAAAAAGTACTTCATAGGTTAACTGATGTTTTTTTTACAATTTTTTCACTTTAACAGATTTTAAATTTCTATTATAAAAATGATATTACTTAACAGTTTTTATTTTTATTTTATAAAGTTCACATTATTTACAAAACTAGTTATTTTCACTTTAGAATTGGATAATTTTCATAGTTCACACTTTTATAATTTTTGTTCTAAAGTTAATAATTTTTGTTCTAAAGTTAAAATGATCACAAAAAGCAACAAATTTTCATCAAAACAAAGATATTTTATTTTATTTTAATTAATGGTAATGATGATGATATTTTATTTTCCCATTTGATGATTTTAACAAAACTAGTTATTTACATTTCACAAGTTTATAATCTTAACACTTTACAATTTTATAATCTTGACCCTTCACTTTTTTATACATTTCACACTTTCACAATTTTATAATTTTTGTTTTGAAATTAAAATTATTATAAAATAACAATTTTTCACAAAAGTAAGTTAAAAAAATTAATGGTATCATTTATGTTGTTATAAAGTTCACATTTCACAATTTTATAATTTTTGTTCTAAAGTTAAAATTATCACACAAAACAACAAATTTTCTATTTTAATAAATGGTTATTCTATTTTAATAAATGGTGATGATGATGATATTTTATTTTCGCATTTCATGATTTTAACAAAACTAGTTGTTCACATTTCACAATTTTATAATCTTAACACTTTACAATTTTATACATTTCACAAGTTTATAATCTTTACACTTCACAATTTTATAATTTTTGTTTTAAGATTCAAATGATTATAAAACAACAATTTGTCACGAAGGTAAGTTAACAAAAAATTAATTGTATCATTCATTTACATTATTTACAAAGCTATTTTTAACACTTTGTAATTTTATAATTTTCTCTTCTCAATTTTATAAACCTTTTCATAAAGGCAAGCTAAAAAAAAATTAATAGAATCTTTCATATTGTTATCATGTTGTTATAAAGTTCACATTATTTACAAAACTATTTATTTTCACTTTGCAATTTTATAATTCATTTTTTATAATTTTGTTTTTAAGTATCAAATTATCATAAAAATTAAGATGCTTCATTTTATTTTACATAGATGTTACAAAGTTAGTTATTCATACTTCACAATTTTATAATTTTAACACTTAAGTATCAAATTATCATAAAAATTCAAATGCTTAATTTTATATTACATAGATATTACAAAGTTCACATTTTTCACAAAATTAGTTATTCATACTTCACAATTTTATAATTTTAACACTTCACCATTTTATAATTTTAACACTTACAATTTTAATATTTTTGTTTTAAGATTCAAATTAATATAAAACAACATTTTCACAATTTAAAAAATTTTCATATTTATAATTTATGTTACTTCAAATCATCATAAAAATAATAATTTTTCACAGATGCAAGTATTTTTATTTTTATTTTTTTTTGAAATTAATGGTATCATTCATATTGTTATAAAGTTCACATTGTTTATAAAATTATTCATTTTCACTTTGCAATTTTATAATTTTTGTTTTAAAATTCAAATTAACATTTCAACACTTTTATAACTTATCATATTTATAATTTGTGTTAATGCAAATTATCATAAAAACAATAATTTTTCATAAATGCAAGTTTTTATTTTTATTTTTATTTTTTTTATTTGAAATTAATTGTATCATTCATATTGTTATAGAGTTCACATTGTTTACAAAATTATTCATTTTCACTTTAAAATTTATAATTTTTATTTTTGTTTTAAAATTTAAATTATCATAAAAATAACAATTCTTTACTAAAAAATATAGTGATTTTAGCTTCCTCAATTTTATAATTTTCACTTTTCATAATTTTGTAAATTTTGTTTTAAAATTATATTTGCCTCAATTTTATAATTTTCACTTTTTACAATTTTGTAAATTTTGTTTTAAAATTCTATTTGTCATATAAATATCAAATTTTCAAAAAACATGATATCCTATTTTCAGATTAATAATATCCTACATAAAATTCAAATTTTTAAAAATAATTGTTCTTAATAAAAAGTCCTTTAAAGTCAATTTACAAATTCAAGACTTAATTAAAATTTTACTTTTAAAATTTATGAAAGAGAGAATTTAAATTTAAATAAATTCAAAACTTAGTTAAAATTTTACTTTTAAAATTTATGGAAAAGAGAATTTAAATTTATATATATATATGATATGTTTGTTTTAAAATTTAAATTATCATAGTGATTTTAAATAACAAATTTTTACTAGAAAAACATAGTGATTTTAGCTTTCTCAATTTTATAATTTTTACTTTTCACAATTTTATAAAATTTGTTTTAAAATTAATTATCATATAAATAAAAATTTTCAAAAAAAATGATTTTCTTTTTTCAAATTAATGATATCCCACGTAAAATTCAAATTTTTAAAAATAATTGCTTTTAATAAAAAAACAATTGAAGTCAATTTACAAATTCAAAACTTAACTAAAAATTTACTTATAAAATTTATTAAAAGAGAATTTAAATTCAAATATATATATGTATATGTGTTATGTTATTGTTATTTCTTATTATGTTGTGTTTTGCTGTGCTGTGTGTTGTGTGTAGTAGCTTATAAACACAATACACACGTCATATTGTAAGTTGCATTAAATAAACATAAATTTGTAATTTTATTTATTATTAATTACTTTATTTCTTTGAATTTTTTAAACTTTATTTATTAACAAGATTATTATTTAACCAGAATTTATCGAATCATTGATTTATTTTTTCAATTTTATCAAAGATAATATATTAATACATATGGCAATCAGTAATTTTAACACTATTCCTTAAATGATTTTAAGGACAATTAACTTTAATATTGAATTTAATTTTTTTATGTATTATTATTCACATTATTTACAAAACTATTTATTTCCACTTTGCAATTTTATATTTTTCACTTTTTTCATTTTTATAAATTTTGTTTTAAGATTCAAATTATTATAAAAAGTTTAAATTTTTAAAATAATATTACGAAGATAATATTATTTAATAATTTTATTTACTTTTCTCTTACAAAGTTTACATTTTTCACCTTTCACAAATTTATAATTTTTGTTTTAAAATTCAATTGATATAAAATTACATTTCCACAATTTTATAACTTTTAACATTTTTAATTTTTGTTAACGCAAATTATCATAAAAACAATAATTTTTCACAAAGAGAAGTTTATTTTATTTGAACTTGCTGATATCATTTATATTGTTATAAAGTTTACATGGTCTACAAAAATTAATCATTTTCACTTTATAATTTTCACTTTTCTCAATTTTATAAATTTTGTTTTCAAATTTTAATCATCATAAAAAAACACAAATTTTATTTAAAATTCAATTAATATAAAATAACATTTCCACAATTTTGGAACTTTTCTCTTTATAATTTTGAAAAATTATCATAAAAACAATAATTTTTCACAGAGGTAAGTTTATTTTATTTTATTTAAAATTAATAGCATTATTGATATTGTTATTAAGTTTACATGGTCTACAAAAACTAGTCATTTCACTTTAGAATTTTAGAATTTTCATTTTTCACAATTTTACAAATTTTGTTTGCAAATTCTTATCATCATTAAAAAAACAAATTTAAAAAAAACATAATTTTTGTTCTTCAAATTAATAGTATCAATTGTTTTTAATAAAAAAACTTAAAAGACAATTTCCATATTCAAAACTTAAAATTAAAAATTTATAAAATTTATGAAAGAGAAAATTTAAATTAAAAAAAAAATATATGTTTATGTTTGTTGTCTTGTCTTGTTATGTTGTTATGTTATGTTGTGTGTAGTTGATTATATACACGTTATATTGTAGTTACATTAAATTTACCATAAATTTGTACTTTTATTATTTGAATAATTTTCAAGTAAATTAAAATTAAAATATATGTATGTTTATGTTTGTTGTTTTGTCTTGTTATGTTATGTTATTTGTAATGTTGTGTTGTGTGTAGTTGATTATATACACGTTATATTGTAGGTTACATTAAATTTAACATAAATTTGTAATTTTATTATTTGAATAATTTTCAAGTATATGTATATTTGTTTGCAATTTTGTAACTTTATTATTAACGAGATTATTTCTTTAACATAATGATTTATTTATTTATTATGTATAATATATTTCTTTAAAAATTTTTGCAACTTTATCGAGATAACATATAGATACATATGGAGAAACTTTAATAATCAATTTTAAGTTTTTATTTGATTAAGGCATTATTCATGTTTTTTTATTTTTTATTTTTTTATATTTGAAAAAAACCATAATTTTATTTCATCTTTCGAGTAACAAAATTACAGTTTTAACACACACAGCTTAGTGCATTCAAAGAAGTACCCAACAGTTGTCCCAAATATAAAAACAATAAACAGCTTATATCAGGATGAGAGAACAATCCTAAGTAGACAACCATGGTCTCAAAAGATCAGAAGAGCACAAAAAGTCCCAAAAGTGTACCAAAAAACAGTAGCATATAATGTCGTACAATAAGTGTTGAG
>LPNX010792569.1:142224-164106 GCA_001517045.1 Pseudotsuga menziesii | reverse complement strand
CCCCCCGCCCCCCGATAAAGGGATTATGATAGTAAGTCTATTCAGTATCATCAAGTTTCTCCCAGATCTTCCATTGTCCTTCCATTAGTAGAAGGCTCTCCTTTGAGGCCAGGTCCACCTCCCTGTTATTCTCTCTGTAGACATGGCTACAAGAGAATGAATCAAGAAAACCAATAATCTCAGCAATAGAGATGAGAATGTTTTCCAATCTCAAGTGTCTCCACACCTGAGTCTTTTTGACCCAATTGATGGCATTCATAGAATCACCAAAACAGACCAGAGTATGGCACCCTTTCTTTGCTGCAAAAATGAGTAACAGTTTTAAGCTAAGTAGCTCAACATAGTTATTGTTGCCTTCACCTAAACCCATCGCGGTCTTAAAACTATGACCTTCCCTAAGAAACAAAATAGCACCCCTCCACAACGATTTTCTTGAGCCGCCCCATCGAAAAATGCCCAAGGTGCACCTTGATCGATTTTGGCCTCTAATGTCTGCCTCTGATGTCTTGCTTTGATATGATGTGGAAAAGCTTCCATAATCCCACAGGTTAGTGAGGCAGTAATCTCAGGAGTGCAACATTTATCAGAGAAAATTAAGTTGTTGCGGGCTAACCAAATACCCCAATTGACAAGGAGAGGAAGAGCATTCAAGGAGCCATTCGGACATGTTCGTCTCCACTGTTCCCAAGTCAGTAAGATGGTATCCACCCTCCAAACATAGTTTATGCCAAAGTGTTTTGTGCATTCCTTCCAGACCGCCAAGGTGTATGGGCAATGGAGAAAGAGGTGTATGATAGATTCAGGTTCCCCTTTACACAATGAACACCAACCTGGACCCTGGAAACTTCTCTTTTGCAAATTGTCCCAGGTCGGGGCTTTATTCTCAAGAACACACCACATGAAGAGTTTGTTTTTGGGTGGACATTTGATTTTCCATAGAGTTTTCCACCACCAGACCACCTCACGATCTAGTCCCATTCCACTCAGAACGATATATATTGACTTCGGAGTATAATTCCCTACTGGTGCAAAGTTACTGCTCTAGATCCTCGGCTCGGATCCAAGATTGTCCCCAGCGGACCATTTGTATTGGAGCTGCTAGTTAGTGTAGGTGATAATAGCCTGCCTCCCTCAATGCCTGAATGGTGTCTTCCATAAGAAGATGTTGTTGTATACATCCAGCCCAAGGATCTTCCCCAATGTGAATCTTTCTCCCATTTCCTACACTCTAAGCCAATCCACCACCAATGACATCAAAGGATTTAATCACATCTTTCCAAAAGATGGATCCCCCAGCATGAGATTTATCAAGTGCACGGATCCAGTCCTCCAGCGAGAGAGGCTCAATATATTTGTTAATCATTACAGAGGTCCAAAGATTGTCCATCTGTAAAATCCTCCAATTTCCTTTAGCCACCAAATATTTTGCAAAGAGGAAAATGTTTTTGAGCCCCCAGCCCCCAAATCCTTTAGGAACAACAATCTTTTCCCACTTGACCCATGGTGTCACCTGAGCCTCCTGTTTCCCGCTCCATAGAAAATGAAAGCAGATGCGGTGAGCCTTCTCGAGTATACCCTTGGGGATCCAGGCCAATGTCATCCAGTACACCAAGATAGCCTCTAGAATAGATTTGACTAGAACAAGCGTGCCAGCCCTCGACAGCCAGCGATGACACCACAGTTTGAGTCGCTTGTCCAGTTTTTCCAATAGCCAGGCCTAGTCCTGCTTTCGATAGTCGTTAGGTTTTATAAAGAACCCCAGATAGTGTATACCCTCTTCAAAAGCTGCTGTATGTAAAGGGAAAAGTTCTGATAAGACCCTTTCTTCCTCCCTGGATTAGAGATAGGGGATGACAGTGGATTTGCCAACGTTAATGTCCATGCATGTTGCTTTAGAGAATAGCTTGAGAATATCATTTAAAGCACATAAATCCCTAATTAAGCCCGAACAAAAGATCAAGATGTCATCAACAAAGAGCAAATGTGAAATGTGGAGGTTCTGTGCAAGTTGCAGTCCAGTGAAATTGCCCAGCCTTATCGCCTCCTTAAGTGCATGGTTGAGACCCTCAGTCACCAAAAGGAATAAAAGAGGTGATAGTGGATAGCCTTGTCGAAGCCCACGCTCTGCATGAAAGAAATGTGAGGCCGCACCATTGATCAGAACCAAAAAGGAGACAGTGGTGATACAGCTCAGAATCCATCTGATAAACGCAATATCAAAACCCAGGTGCGTTAAAAGCAAACGAAGATAAAACCAGCTTACCTTGTCAAATGCCTTTGCCAGGTCGATTTTAAAAATGGCTCCTTTTATATTTTTGACTTTCATACTGTGTAATCCGTCCTGGGCCACCCCAATAGCTTCATGAATCAATCTGCCTTCCAAGAAGCCAAATTGTTCCAATGAAATATGTTTCGAAAGAATCCACTTGAATCTACTAGCAATCACTTTCGAGACCACCTTATAGATGCAATTACACAAAGAGATAGGTTTGAATTCATTTAGTGTCAGAGGATTATCCACTTTTGGGATAAGAGCAATGAGAGTAGAGTTGAAGCAAGTCGGGATCCGGCCAGAGATCCGAGTATCATTCACCACTTGTAAGAGATCCTGTCCCAGCAGGTCATATAGTTCCAGAAAGAATTCAATCGTCCAACCATCCGGCCCAGGAATTCTATCCTTCTGAAAACTGCTCAGCACACATTTTAATTCCTCCTCCGACACCTCCAAAAGGGCTTGGTTTTCATCTGGCCCCACGAATCTCAAAAACATCTATGCAGTTCTGATGATTTCATCAAGAGTAGCATGTGTCGGTGCCTTAAACAGATTTTTGAAATGTTCGACCCCCACGGAGGACATACCATCAAAAGTGTCCTGAGAGTTACCTAGTTCATCTTCTAATCTTTATACAGTGTTGGAAGTCTTCCTGCCTTTTGCAAAAGCATGAAATTTTTTTGTGTTATCATCCTTGCTTTCAAGCCATGTTGACCTGCTTTTTAGACGCCATGTTTTTGCCCTTTCCAGCAAAAGCGATGTCCTACGGCTCTCTAGTCTTTTTAGAACACCAAACTCTTCATGTGTCCTGAGACCACCTCCTTCCTAAGCAAGGAATCCAGCGATATCAGCTTCAACCTGAGATAATTTGCGGGCATCCCTAATCCTTTTTCCATATGCCCAAGGCTTGATTAATTCTTTTAAGTGCCTAAGATTAGCTGCAAAATGGAAAGCAACCGAGTTCACATTCCTCGGCCTATAGATGACCCAACCTTTAGTAATAAGGGCTAAAAAGCTTTCATCCTGGAGCCAAGTTTTGTCGAACTTTAAAGGACAAAGCGGTTTGTTAGGCCCATCTCTGAGTTCCAGAAAGATTGGGGAGTGATCCAAGAGGCCCCCCAACCCAATCCATTGTTGGACGAGATGACGATTGTCCACAATTCTTTCAGAGATAAGAAATCTATCCAAGCGCTTCGACACCCTTGCCTCCCCACATTTATTGTTTTTCCAAGTAGGCTTGAGCAACACCGGCTCCACATCCAGCCAACATTTATCCACCAAGAGTCTTGTAAAATAATCAGAAAGTATGTCTAGTATGGCATGAGGCCTCCAAACCTCTGCCTGAACCAGAGAGAAATTGAGATCCCCACCAATAATTAGATTCCCCCCCCCAAACATCGAATGTTTGGTGATAGTATCCCAAAACAGAATTCTATTCAGATAAGGACCATAAATGTTGATAACATCAAAAGTATCGGCCAAATCCACAGCTTTAATAGTGATACCCAAGACCGATTCCATCCCCCAAACATTAAGAACCTTCACACTGCGAGGGTTCCAACCAATAGCCAAGCCGCTCGAGAGGCCACAAACATCCAAAGTTTCAAAACACCAACCCCCAAACCAACTTTCAAGTTTAGTCTTCACTTCCAAACCTTCACCCAATGTTTCCTGCAACAAAATAATCTTGGGCTGGCCCTAATTCAACCACCCGTCGCAATGCCAATCTTAAGACCCCGACAGTTAAAGGAAAGAATCTTCATCGACGGCCTTTCTTACGGGCGTTCACTGCTCTAAGTGCCCTGTCAATCGAAAGTTGTTTCCCATTCAGAACATCCTTCTTGGCATGAGATTGTGCCCTAGCTAGGTGTGAAACACGACCCCTCCCCCTTGTGGTGCCCAACGGGTTTCTCCCCAGCCCTCCAGAGCCACCTTTGGTGCAAGAACGCAGGAAATAACCCGAGTCAGAGGATTCGGTTGGTGAGCTGACCGAATCAGGCAGGGCGGGTTCAATAACCAGACAAGAAGGTTTTTTCTCAATGAGTGGAGCAGAGATGGGTGGCCGAATCTCAATAGAAGTAAGGGAAAGTTTCTTTAGGCCCTCCACCTAGTTAATACCGGAAACATTCAAATGACTAGAAAATAAATGAAATGACGAGGGAAGGGAGGAAGGAGTACCCGGAGCACCAACCAGAAAGGGTTCTCTGACCAGACGCTCTCAAGCTGCAACTTGTAGCTCACCTAGAGGTGCCACTTCCGCAGCACTAGCATCCACAGAAGGTAAATCAAGTCCCACTGGTGAGATCGACGGTGACGAGGGCGGCGAAATGTCCCCTTCTCTATCCGAGATAGAGTTGCTATCCTCCTTTTTTCTGTTTTCCTTGCAATGACTCGCGAGAGGGCAATCAATGGCCGGGTGGCCATACTCATGACATCAACGACAGCGGAAGGGGACATTCTCATAATCCAGCGTTTGAAGATGTGAATATTCCTTCCAATTGATCCTCACAGCCCCTGGAAGACCATTCCTGATGTTGATACTGACCCAAATATGAGCCCACCCTCTTCAGACCACTGCTATTGAAGGAGAAATCCACCTCTAAAAAGGTACCCAGAAAATTGTCGATGTGCCTGAAGTGTTCCATGGTCCAGAATGGAAGCGGCAACCTAGGAAGTCTGACCCACATTGGAACCACATCAACACATTCCCTGCTGGCATCGAACATGGGGTGCCACTTCTTAATCAAAACTGGAGTCTGTTCAAACGACCAATTTCGATTTATGACCCAATTCAGATGGTCCTCCTGCTTGAAATTGAAGGCAAACCACCCTCGCGCTAGTCCTTCAACTTTCGGCACCACTCCCAAATCCCCCATCCAGCAATCATGCACCCATGAATTGACAGCCCTAACCGACAGTGTTTTTCCAATGAAACGCCCAACAAGTGTGAAATTAACCAAAGTTTCCATCGATGCCCAAGTGATATCCTCCCCGACTGTGTAATTTAAAATTGGTGTCATCTTAGGCCATTTCATTCTACGTCGGCCCTTACTGCATGAGCAGGAGCTGCCATCATATCCACCAGCGAGCAGGGATTTTGGGATGGTCAAGCTCGGGCAGCCACGATGTTCTCGTGCTCTGATAGCTCTATCGACAAAGCCTTCCCCGAGTTCTTTACCCCGCCGCCCACCAGACCGCCATCAGAAAAAGATTCACTGTGTCTCAGATCGGCAAGCAGCCCCGAATCACCGATCTTAGGGAGACTCCCAACAGACCCTCCTGTAGATGTGGTACCCCCGCTGTTGGATAAAAGGGTTCCTCCGGCAGCGTTGCATCCGCAAGAGGGGAAGAAAAGAACCTAGACGATGAGAATTCGACCTCCACGAGTGGTGATGGGTGGTTTGTTGCCAAAATCTCATTCCATGTACCCCTTGGGTCTTCCGCTAGTTCTTCATGACCACACGGAGGGTTATAACCAAAGATGCCCTCTACCGTTGGGTCAAATGTATATTCCACCAGTTCTTCTTCCGGCCCCATCTCGACAGATCCACCAGTACAGTTAAAAACAAAAAAATTAACCGAGGGCAAAGTAAAAAACTTTACCGGTGAAAAGAGTCTTGGAAGCTGCGAAAGAAATCCCAGTTGTTCACTGATACTGATAGACCTGCCCCAATCCTACCACAGGGTGGGAGTAAGAAGGCTCAGGCACCTGCCAGACCTCTCAAAGGGCTCGTGGTCCCAAGGATTCATGCTTACCCTGCAGATCCCCATCGAAACCCTCGCCGCCATTGAAACCCTCCATCGCTCCAAACATCATTCAGCTTTATCTCCATTCTCTTCAAGGTATTATTCATGTTGTTATAAATTTCACACTATTTACATAACTATTTGATTTCACTTTGCAATTTTATAATTTTCATTTTTTTCATTTTTATAATTTTCATTCTTATAATTTTAATTTTATATTACAAAAATGATATTATTTAATAATTTTATTTATTTGTTACAAAGTTTGTGTTTTTCATAAAACTAGTTATTCACACTTCACAATTTTATAAATTTTGTTTTAAAATTTAAATTATCATAAAAATAACAAATTTTCAAAAAACATGATCTTCTTTTTTCAAATGATTAGTATCATACATAAAATTCAAATTTTAAAAATAATTGTTTTTAATAAAAAAAACTTTAAAATCAATTTACAAATTCACACACAATACAAACATGTTATATTGTTAGTTGCATTAAATTTAACATAAATTTGTAATTTTATTATTTGACTAATTTTCAAGCATATGTATATTTCTTTGAATTTTTTGAACTTTATTTATTAACAAGATTATTATTTACCCAAATCTAACAAGTCATTAAATTTTAACATAATTTCAAGGACAATACACTTTAATATTGAATTTTTATTTTTTATTTTATTAAGGTATGATTCATCTCGTTATAAAGTTCACATTATTTACAAAACTATTTAATTTCACTTTGCAATTTTATAATTTTCACTCTTCATTTTTATAAATTTTGTTTTAAAATTCAAATGATCATAAAAAGTTCAAATTTTTTATTTTATATTACAAAAGTGATATTATTTAATAATTTTATTTACGTATTTTGTTACAGAGTTTATATTTTTCACAAAACTAGTTATTCACACTTCACAATTTTATAATTTTTGTTTTAAAATTCAAATTAATATAAAATAACATTTCCACAATTTTATAACTATTCACTTTTATAAATTTTTTTAATGTAAATTATCATAGAAGTTATTAGCAAAGAAAATAGCCTTTTGCATAAGGCCACTAGCAATATAGGGAAAAGCTATTGAAATGACATAAGACCCTACTAGAGAGGTGTAAGATGAAAGTAACTTAGACAAAGGATTGAAGCAAATATTTAAGAATTTATTCTTGATCCAATCTTTGAAGGAGCAAAACATTTACATTTAAGCTTGCACCTACACGAAGTAT
Source organism: Pseudotsuga menziesii (assembly GCA_001517045.1). Taxonomy (NCBI): domain Eukaryota; kingdom Viridiplantae; phylum Streptophyta; class Pinopsida; order Pinales; family Pinaceae; genus Pseudotsuga; species Pseudotsuga menziesii. Next base: position 156,855 of record LPNX010792569.1, on the reverse strand, counting down.
TGAGACCAAAAAAAGCTTGCATTTTCACAAATTAAATATTTAACAAGTGAAATTGGGTTTCTAAACAATTAACATTTATTGGTTTGGTTGTTTTTGTTTAAAGTGCATATTGCACTCCCACCTGAAATATGACTTATATGAATGACCTAATGCATGTTATTAGAATTTAGGTTATGGGTATAACATTTTGGGAAGCTTGGGCTGAGCATGCCTATTTTTTCTATCACATATGTAGTCTTTCCATGAGCAATTATTTTTCTTCTCTTGAATATTATTGTGTTGTGCAGATGGACTCTAGAAGTTTCACAATACTGTGTGCATTCATCAAACCTCATTAAAACAATGGACCCAACATGACAATGCAAATAAGAGATATTACATGCTAGGTAACTTCAGTGCTTGGTGTGGGAAATTAAGACTTTTATGGTTGAACAAATGAATCAAAAATATGACACGCTTGGCAACTTGGGTGGTTGAAGCTGCAACCGGCCTTTAACTACTTCTGGTTGGGTGACAAAAATAAGATTTTTATAACTATCTCAAGACTCCACACCACCAGCATTTGACAATGATAACAATTCGCAGAATATGCCATCTACTCCATCACTAAAGAGTGTAATGCACACTTGTAAAGGGGGTGCTTCGACTTGTTTGTCTTAGTTCCATATGACGTTGTTTCACATAATTTTCTACCATAAGAATTCTGGTTAAGTAATATGGTAAGCAAGCAGATAACCTATAGGGTTTGTTTTGTTGTAGTGTTCATGTGAGTGCAAATAATCTCCCAAAATTTATAAACCTTAACTTCATATTGAGATTTGTAGTTGTGCTTGGAAAAATTGTTGGTTGTAGATTATATGTTTCAATATAAGTAAAAAACGAAGCTTGAAAGATAATGCAAATTCATGTCAATGTTATGGACTAGGTTGGGATGAAGTCTTAAACCATGAAGGAAAATGTTCCGAAATAATTCTTGATGAATAAAATTATTCTGAAGGCCCTTTATCCATAAGACTTTACATGAAACTAGGTATTAAAATTCAAATGTTTGAAAGGTGAACACGTTATCTTGTTAGGTTTCTACCTTGCAATTTTAGAACATAAGCTTCATTGAAAATGGTTACCTTGGATGCAATTTCAGAACATAAGCTTCATTGAAAATGGTTACCTTGATTCCATACCAGAAGGTCATTGAGATTAAGCTGAAGAGCACGGTACTAGCCCTAAAAATTATAATTAATATGTTTTCTAAATATTGTGCCATCTATAGTGCTTTAATTGTTATCTCAACCCACAAAAGCAAATGAAATGTACTAAATGTTGAATGTCAAAAAATGAATCTAGTTGCTCTAAATCTCATGGTGCGTGCAAGAGCAGTGATAATCCAAGCATGTTTCTCAAAAATTACAACGAATGCCATAGAATCATAAGTTAGAATAGCACTAGCAGTTCTTTAGGTAAGATATCCATTGATGTTGATGCGCAAGTCTTACGTGTTATATTTTTCATGGATTCTTAGTCATAATTACAGAAAAAAGACAACAAATAGGAAAAGGGTCAAGACCTTACAGCCTCCATTTTGATGAACTTTAAAAGAAGCCACCTTTCTAAGATATTGACATTGTACAAACATGAAAGAATGCTACCTGAAAATTGAGAAAATGCACTCTTCCATAAAGCGCTTGGATTGAAAAGCCTCTTTGTTGAAAAGAATGCAAATATTGGTAAAATCTGAAATAGAATACAGACTAAAAGCCTTCCAGAAAGACACACCAAGCAGATTTCTGCTCTAGCCAGTGAATTATCCCATTTGCTTTAAACTCCAAGAAGAATGTAATAAACTAGAGTTATTGGTAATGCAATCAACATGCCAAATATCACTCTGCAATGGTTGTTATCATGATTTGTTATATGCTCTATCTTTTGTCTTTAACATTGATATTATGTGAATATCCAAGAGACTAAATCTTTAGAAAAAAATTATTCTCGAGTCTATTGAGAATGCATCTCATCCCTTTCCCTATCCCTGGGACAAGGATCGGTGAAGAAAGGGTTATCCCTTTCATTACGTTTTCCCTAATTTTCTTTGAGAGGGCAAGGAAATAAGTAAGGGCCTGAGTGAGCTCAGGTTCAGGTAAGGTGCTCTCCTTGAGCGGGTAAAGTAACTCAAATGCCTCTAGAAGGCCAGTTTCCACACAATTGTACAAGCAAGCTTTAAAGAAGCCTAAAAAAACTTTTTGTATTAAAAGTACTAAATCTGATAATATTTTGATTCATATATGTAACTTGACCCTTTATCTGCAATTTCGAAAGGCTTTCCCTTGACCTTTTGGTATAGGGACATGACTAAAAACTAAGTTTAGAGAGCCCAAATTCTCTCTGGCATACCCGTGGATACTAGAAAGACGAGTCGTGGCCTTCTATGCGACATCCTAGAAAAAATGGCAAATATCTGAACCCCTCCTCATTCTGCACTACCAATAAAATCCGTCAGCTAACACAATGAATAATACTTGCATGTTACTGTATTTAATTGAAAAAAATGTATGTAAAATATTAACAAAAACAAATTACAAAGCTCCACAAAATGTGGAGATTTGACTAAGAGGACATGTCACTGGCCGAGCAACGATTAAAACCCCAAACCACCACACCACCACAACAAAAAAATTGTCGACCCTCTTAAATGCTCCTTCCTCAAAGGTCAGTAACACTTGTCTTCTCTTGTTTTATCCGATGCAATGTAGTAAGGATATTTATAATTTAGTTTCATCTTGTTTTATTTGATGAGATGCAGTTATTTGACCATAATTTTCACAAGGCTCTATAAATCAGTCCGGTTTTCTTAATTTTCATAAGGTTCTATAAATAAGTCTACCAAAAGTGTTGCCAGCCTTATGGTGGCCTAATCTACTTTGATAGCCAAAACATGTACATTTGCTCTATTTTTGTGGTATAATGGTTGTATATAAAGGTATGTGTTGATAAATTTGGGTTTCTATTTATTTATTTTTTATTGTAATTGTATGGGTATTCTAGCTTATCATTTATTGTTAATTGATATATTACATGGGATTTCTGGGTATTATATTTCAACAAAGACCAATAAGTTCCTTGAGTTTCTGGCTGCCATCCTGAGCCAGTTGGTGGTATAATCTGCTCTTTTGACAGCCATTGATAGCCAAAGCAATTCCAATATTTTTGTGGTATAATGATTTGCTATATAAAAAAGGTGTAGGTTTGGTGGGTTAATTGCATTACAGTGCTGTGAATTGCAAAAATATTTTGGGATCAAGTCCTTTGGTTGGTTCAGGAGTTTGATGTTGATATTTTTTATTATTCCTTTTTAAAGAAATACCAAGTAGTAATTATTTGATTTTTTGTTTTATTTGTCAAGTTTTGGGACAAAATTAAATGAGTGACAGATAGGATTGTCATAAATCTTAATTGAACAAGATTGGAAAGTGTTTTTGATTTTTTTGTGTAGCCTTATACAACCTCAGGAAATTAATTTAATATGGATGAGATTTGTGTGTATTAATGGAGTTTGATCATCGTATTTCATTGTATTAAATAGAGTGAAATTTGATATCCTATTTGGTAAGTCAAGAACTTTTTATATAACCTTTTATTTTTAATATTTTTTTTGAGGTCTAAATTTTAATTTTATCAATCATCATAATAGTTTCTTCTGAAATAACAATTATAATAACTATATAACACATTGAATTTTAATAAATACTATAAGTGAATACCAACACTAAGTTACTTAAGAAAATCTACGTTGCTAATAATGGGTATATATACATTGAGACAAGAAGAATCCCACAAAAGATCCAACTAAAATCCCCTTATTTTTGATATTTTGGTTATTGCAGAAATCCCGTTGGTAGAGATCGACCCCGAAGTCGCACCTAAAGAATTTTATCTTAGATTGAGATGAATTTTTTTAGGGCATGATGTGTATTATATTGTCGTTTAATGGGTTGGATCTTTGGAGAATGAAAATATAGACAATATTTAGTCTGCATGCATCTGCTTTGTTGGATATTTGGCAGTTTTGTTATCACACCTCGCACATTGTTTATTAGTTATCAGCTTGTTCCTAACAGAAAATGATGATAGAAAGATTTTAAACATAATTTAAATTTTAATATCCATACAACATTACATCAAAATTAACATCACTCCTAAAATTATTCACAATTCTAACATCTTATCTTAAGCATAAAAAGTCATGCCTTAAAAATTATAACTATTCATCAAGCAACCCAATTATAATTCATGACGTATGAGAGTTATAATTCATTGTTTATTAGTTATGAGCTCATTCCTAACTAAATGGCTTGACATGTTATAGTTCATGCGGTAAAATTATAACTCTTCTTGGGTATCCAATGTAGATGGTCTCATCAAATGCTTGCTATTTGGATAAGTTTCTTTTTTGTTTTTGCTTTTTGTTTTTTATTTGAACATTAATATTTTATTATGACAGAAATATGGAAGTTCATGGGACACACATTATTTGGTTGTGTTAGTAATAATTTATTAGCTAAAGTGATAATTGTAGGAGAGTAGTCTTGCTTGTATTAAAATCCATTTTATGTTTGATTTGAATACAAAAAACTTTATTATTATTGCACAAGTATGTGTATATGCTTTCTTCTCTCTCCACAAATTCCTTCAAAAAGAAAATTAAATTGAGCTTGCAATGAAAATGATGATAGTAAGCTTTTAAACGTAATTTAAATTTTAATATTCATACAAAATTATATCAAAATTAATATCACTTCTAACATTATTCAAAATTCTAAAAAATTATCCAAATATTAAATAGCACAACACAATATAATCTTATAAAAAACTTCAATCACCCAAACATCACTAATACCAAATTATTAACAATTCTAACATGTTATCCTACTCATAAAAAATATCCAAATATTAAAAACCACAATATAATATTATGACACAATATAATCTTATAAAAAACTTTAACCACCCAAACATCACTAACTATCACATTCAATAATTAGCTCTAAATGCTTTCGCAACTAACCATCACATTCAAAAATTAACTCTAAATGTCCTTGCAACAACAAGTAGCAATATCGAGGACATTGCCACCTCGTGGATCTTGTTAGTTCTTGCATTGTGTTGACATTTCTAAGATTAACAAATCACTGAATTTTTTTCACATTATGCTTCTTTAATCAAAGCATTTACAATATTCCAGGAGAAATTCAAATTTATTAAGTGAAAGAAATAATTAAATTTATTAATTCAAAGAAATAAATATAGCATTAAATAACTATATGTATGCAAACTTGCACAAAAGTGTAAATGTTTGTTTTCTGCTTATTTTGCATTTTTTTAAATTTTTATGTAAATTAGTGTAAATAAAGTATTTTTGTGTACTTATAGACTATTTTTTGATATATTGTAATTATGACATATATAATTTGAAAAAAAAAGACAAAAAATAATGAAATGTTATAGAAAAAACTTTAATGGCTCAAGAAGGATATCCAAAATAAAAGAAGAGAATGTAAAATCAGAATTGACATCGATACTATGTTAGAAAACTATGGCTTATCTCGTTTAGAAAAAAATTCATATGCCATAGGAGAATGGCTGTTTAACATGTTGGAGGTGTGTTGGCCTTATTTGTTTACTATGGCTAACTACGGAGACTTAACAAACATAAGACACTTAACACAACCCCCGATGTGTTTTGTGTAGCTAATTCTCACAGGTTATGGTCCTACTACCATCTAAGTCTTGCTCTCTTAAGGAGAGTCTCCATGTTTAAGTTTTGAAAGTCTTTTTGGAAAATACTTAAACAGATAAAGAGTTATCGAAAAACAATCTATTTAACAACTGCTAAATTAACATTAACTATTTATTTACAAGCTATACTAACCTATCTCGGCCAAGAGCAATTTTAACTAATTACTGTCACATGTTGTGCTGTAAGTTATGATTTTGAAAATATAATATACTATGAGAAAAATCTCTTTTAATATATCGTAATCCCAATAAAAGAAAATTACAATAATTTGTTATAATAAATTATTACAACCTAGAACATATGTACTGTCACAAAACAACAAGTTATATTATGTCCAATATTTCAAAGATTATAATAATAATTCTTACTAATCAAAACATCTATACAAATAGATAATAAGAACAATAAATCATATGAATAATGACATTAAAAGTATTTCAAATAATGAAAATTCTTTAATAATAACTATAAACATCATACAATCGGATATTTAAACATGGTGTATTCGAAAGTGAAAATATAGTCAATACAACACAGTACAATGTGTATGTAAATCAATATATGCAAATAAACTATAAAAAGAGAGTTGATATTCATATATATAATTGTATCAAAGAAAACATGAACAACAATGTTACCAGTTTCTCAAGACATTACAGAAACGTATGCCAACACAAGTGTTATCATGACATAGGAATCAACTTCAAAATTCAGGAAATTACAACTCTATATGACAACTTCTTCTCTCTATCGAATCCCCCATCTTAAGTCACTCTCGTGACTTATATACTAAGACGAACTAACTACTTGGAGAGTTTTATGGACCTATTCCCAAAATATGAAGGTTCTGTGGCAATGTATCTCGACATTGCTAACTACTTTTTTGTAGAAAGTTGTAGCCAGGAGGAATTTGGTTAGAGTTAAGGACAATTGTTGGATAATTTTTAGTAGACTTGTGTTCTTTATACAATTAAACTTCAAGAAAAACACTCTGTATGTCTTCATAAAAGTGTCTTGATAATGTTGTATGCAAAGGTCACTGAATAGTATCAATCTCTGTGATAATGTTGTATGCAGTGAGTGTGAAAACAACTTGCTCTATTATTTTTAGGTCCATTTTGGGGAAAGTACGTTGAGCGAAATAAAGAATATAGCTTTGGGGGTACTGTAGCTTCTCCAGAGGGATAATTTGATCTATAAATGGCATTTGCACCTCTCGACTAGTTTAGATGATCATGAATATATGCATGAATTCCCTCCATATTAATAACATCTTTTATAACTAAAAGGATCACCATTGATCGCATCACCTCAGCTATTGTAGCTTCCACCATTATTGCTACCATATATAAAAAAGAGACCAAAGGAACATAAATAAAATACTAAAACGCTTAAGGAAGGAGCTAACGGGATTCAACCATAGAACTTCATTCGTAGCAAAATATTGAATACACTACTCCCAATGAGGCTGAGTGTTGTGCTCTCAGTTTGATTTTAGTTTCAAAGACTCGTATATATATATATATATATATATATATATATATATATATGCATCCTCTGGTCGGGAAAGCCTCCAAATTTTCCAATGCACCAACGAATATTTACTAAAAGGCTTCTCAGAAACATGTCACTTGGCGCAAACAAACAAACTTCCTTGATTAAAGTGGCAGTGTAAAATGGAACTTAACAAAACAATTTACAGCGTAATTTCCAACAGCTGGTATTAGTAGGTGTACATCTTAACTACTCATGGAAGCGATCATGGTGTATCTCAAATCCATTACGTCGAATTCATCGCTTTCATATTTAAAGCACCAACAGAAACAACCCATACATTTCTCCTTTATATTTATTGAGTTCACCTCGGGATAGATAATGTAAACATAGCTAAGCAAGATAATGGAATCACAACCTTAGGATTGCCATGGTAGTAAGATAGAAAATATTTACTCGATTTCTAAACATAATATAGCTTTGAGGGGTACAATAGCTTCTCCAGAGCGATAATTTGATTTATACATGGCAGGAAATTAGTTGTGATCAAACATGTGCATTTATTCAATCCAGCTACTCTGCAACCACAATAGCTTAGATTCTCGATTCTGGAACTACTTCGCAGCCATAGTACGTCTCAGACTTGTCACTTTAGAGTAGTCTAAAGTGTTTAGTCACTTGATAGTTTAGTTTAAATTATATATATATATATATATATATATATATATATATATATATATATATTAAATTTAGGCACTTGTAAGTAAAAACGAGTCTGACTCGAAGCCCAAATAGGAGCATTAAAAACGGCCCTGAACCTGTATCATGAAAAACTTCTGGAAGCCCAAATAGGAGCATTAAAAATGACCCTAAACCTAGTCAGAATGTCTTAATATATTTTATTTATCTTATATCATATTATTAATTACTAGTACCATGGTTGTCTAATCAGCTTGATTGCTAATCTAGAATATTAATTGGGATCGTGGAAATCTGAAATATTAAAGGAGGTATTGTTTACAAGAAACATTGCTGATATCAACAACACCGTCGGGTCTTGGGGCACATGAACCGAAGGCAACGTCATCTCCACCAGACCAATAATAAGCTTAAAAAATAGACATTTAAGAAACAAAAAAATAATAATACACAACCTTAGTCTAACTTCTATGGTTTTTTTGCAAATTACTACAAATTGGTCCAAGTAATGGTTGTGAGCAATTCATACTATATCCTCTTGTCGGAGACATAACAAAACAAAATTTTCCACTAATAAGATTCATCTAATTACCCAAAATAGCTTTCCCTTATTAAAAGTCAATAAAATTTTACATAAATTACCAAATTAATCTTGTTAATTAAGGATAAATGATCAAGATGGAGAGTCTATTTTTTTTTCTTTTAAATAAATTCCTTTTGAATTGTTTTTAAATCCCTTTGTGGAGATTATTTTTAAGTGATATTTGTTAACAAGATTGGTGTAATTTATTATTGTTTATTATTATTATTTTTCAAATTTAAATTTAAATTTTTTTATTAATTAAATTTTATTTAATTATTTTATATTATTGTGTATTTTGTATTAATATTTATTTATTTATTTGTATTAATGTATATTTTGTATTAATACTTATTTTATTTTATTTGGGTATTTTATATTACTATGTATTTTGTACTAATATTTATTTATTTTGTATTAATGTGTATTTTGTATTAATACTTATTTTATTTATGTTAAAGTTAAAATATATTTTGTATTTACATTACACTTTAATAATAATCAATAAAAAAAATTAACAACTTTTTTAACACTTCAATAATAGTTATTGAAACCTACCTTATAATCAATCGTCTTTATTTGAGAGATTATGGCTCAATAATTTTGGATTGGGCCTAGTTGGTGTTTTTTATGCAAATCTTGCTATGAATCCATTGATCACATTTTTATATCATGTTCTTATATTCTCAACACTTTGAGACACATTTCTAGAATGAGGGGTATTTTTTTTTTTGTGGGGATCTCACCTTCAAGAAGCCCTTTTACTTTGGATTCAAAATGGTTAATATGTTAATTATTAGGATCTTCTAATGATTATTATTTGGCATGTTTGGCATGCGTAGGACAAGGTTATCTTTGAGGATTCCTTCAAGGTTATCTTCGAGGATTCCTTCATCCCCGTAAAAGTTTACAGAATAAAAGCTTTAACCATTTATAGCTTATTCCCTCTTCACAATAAGCTCCATCAAAGAAAGTCATTAATACAAGTTTGCTATGAGTTTGGGTCGCTCTACCAACAATCAAGTGGAATTGATCACCATGAGCTATACCTTACTAGTTGTTATCAAGCTTGGTATTCATGACCTATAGATTATAGTTGTCTCTCTATTGGTTATAGACTAAGATGAACAAGAGAAAACAACCTTCCAATATTCACCTAGCTTTCATTATGAAGGATTTGATTGGAATATTTGAGCAATTTTAGTATTTCAACTTCCAACAGATCTAGAGAGAAAAGAACCAAGAAGCTGATCAACTAACCAAAATTCTCCTTAGATAGGTGGAAGATATTTGCCTCTCAAGGAAAACCAATGAAGAAAACATTAGTGAATTTGATCCAAAACCCATTCCATTTTGAAACTTTGGGATGAAATAGCCACCCAATTTCATATACATTTTGTATTTTAAATAATAAAATATACCTAAGCAATTAGTTATCCATACACAACCACCTATGTTTTTGAATAGTCGAGTCAAGCTCATTATAAACTTACTTGTTTGATCCATATGAATTAGAGCTCCTCTTTTTTATTAAAAATGAATATTGAGCAAACAAGATACAAATATGTTATATAGAACTATATTGTTATATAATTGATAAAAATCATATATAACTAATTCTTAACCTTATACATTGTATTTTATTATATATAATAAAATACATTTTAAAAATCATAAAAATAAATTATAAAATTTAACCATGTTTTATTATTATTATTATTATTTATGTTAGAGTATAATATTAAGATTTGAAAATTAATATCTATATTATTATCATGTCAATATCCCTTCCATTCACCTAAACTATCTCATACTAAGTAATCTTCTTAAAGTGCAAGCATTACCTTTTAACATGAACCATTCAACCAATAAAAAAATCTTATAAAAATTGTCTTTTTCATAAATAAATAAAAAACTTATTATATAAATATAAAATTTTAAATAATTCATATAATTTATTTTTTATATTAAATAACTAAATATTTAAACTGAATATAGACTTTTAATTTATTAATATTTAGTATTTATATTGGATATAACATTTTAATATTTAGTATTTAGTATTTATATTTAATATATAAATATAAATAAAATGTAGCAAAATTTATAATTTAAAAAAATTAATAAACATCAATTATAATACTAAAATTAATTTATTTAATTATTTAATTTTTATAAATAACTTTTACTCTTTAAAATATTTTGAACATTTAAACTAAACATTGCATATAAAGAATTAAAAAAAATCTAGTAAAACAAAAACCATAAGCAGCAATGTCTGTGACAGGAGAATAGTAGATAGTGACAAAAAGTGAAGGGCAGCAAACATGAATGAATTGGAAGGTAGAGGATTCACATGTCAACAATAGCAAAATGTTGATAAGACATATTTTAAGGACATTAAAACAATTGGGTAATTTTATTTATTTTTGCATATTGAGAATTCAGATGAGTTGAACATATGCATGTACTGTAGATTCCGTAAGCATAATTCAATAAGCTATACATTTACAAAGAACAAATTGGAAAGTGACAGATTCAAAAGCTATAAAACTAGCTGCTATTTTTTTTGAAAAGTACATTTATAAATTTAAAAAACATAAATCTAGAAGCTAAGTTATAAAGGAATAACAACAAAGTGACTTAATTTGTCTAATAGAAATGATTTTCGACAAAAGCATTGCAGATTGGATTCAACAAGAATAGTTCTATGAGTTGGACATTTGCAAAGGATGTATCCCTAAATCTCATATTTAGAAATTATAGTTCCATCAGCTATTGCGAAATTATTATATGGAAAATGTATAGAAGCAGTGCGTGCATTTAGAAAATCATAAAACATAGATCTGCATAGTCGAAAATGTCTTAAGATTATTGTCATAATAGATTTTGCAATAGACTACAGCAACGAAGCTACTAAAAAAACTATGAAGCGCTAGCAAAATTGCTAACAAAAACATCTGCATTGGAAATACATGGACAACGTAGCAGGGCTACATTTACAAAATTAGCACAATAAAAAAATGTATGTAATCAATGTTGTAAACATTTATATAATTACGCAAAAAAAAAATCATATTGTAAATTCAGATGCATTGCACATCTATTTGCATTATAGATTCATAAACCATACACCACATTATAGGTTTAGAAACTATAGATCTACCAATTAGTGTTTTTTGCAAAGTTATCACATGCAAAAAAATCCTTAACAAATATGTACGTTCAAGCCATTCAACGGACCAACAACGAAGTCAACGATTGATTTCGTTGTTGGTCCATTGGATGGCTTGAACGTACATGTTTTTTAAGCTTAGGTGAAAAAAATTATACAATTAGTGGCAATAATAAAATATACTAATGCATTGCACATGTAGAAACCCCATACTATAAATTCAGATACAAAGTACATTTATATCAATTTATAGTTCCAAGAAATATCTTTATGGAAGCTATGTTATTATAGCATGGTAGAAAACTACTGGCAAATCACCTTTTCAAAAATTGTAGATTTACTAAGTAGCGCTTTTAGACTTCACAAACTCATATATCAGTGTCCATAATGTAGAGCATATAAATAAATAGTCTATGCCAACGTATAATGTAGTTAGTTTGTAGACAGTGGCACTGATAGATCAAAATTTGAAAAAAGGGAAGGGAGAAAAAACTCTTAATAATGTTGTATGCAAAGGTCACTGCATAGTATCAATCTCTATGATAATGTTGTATGCAGTGAGTGTGAAAACAACTAGCTCTATTATTTTCAGGTCAATTTTGGGGTTCTTCGTAGCAGGCAGACAAGTAGGGCACTTTGATGGTTAGATTACTAGTTATTGTTCTTCATAGAAATAATCAATTCATAGTAGTATTCAAGTAGCGATCTATGGCATTGGTTGGTTAAGGAATTCACTCATTCAGCGGTATGTCTTCGCATAATTCTTCCCCTCTTCTCTGTCGATCGTAGGATAGGGAGGAAGAAGGGCACTTGAATCGTGTTGCTCGCTTGTTGCTTTCATCTATATATAAATTAATCGCGTGACTTGCTTGCTTTTGTCGGGCGTATATCTTGTATGCCTTTTATTTGTTGTCAAGGCCCATATGGCTACCCATTTTTATGGGCTGGAAATTGTACTATAGCTAATGAACGATTTCCAGGGTTAATTATTTCCGTTCGGAGATGGGTTAGTAATGTATCTATTCGAAAGGAAGAGGGTAATAATTGTCATGTACATTTGGCATGCCATAGCACGCGGAATGATAGTGGGAAAAGATTGAAATCCATCCATGAGTTAGGGGTCTAAAGTACGAGTTAGAAGTCTAAAGAATAGAGTGGTAAAAGGAAGGGATTAAAGGATTCGGGCTGGAAAGTGCCTAACCAAAGCGAAGTCTCAAAAGAAAGTGCTTCTCTCCCAGCCTTAACCCGATGCTCCAGAGTGTATATTTTTGCGTTCCTAGCTTCGGGTAAGTAGTGAGTGCTCAAGCAATGTCCTTTGATAGCCTTACCGTGTCTGTTTGGGAAGAGTCAGTCCCACCATTTCATCGTATTGGAGGTCCATGAGCATAGACCGTTCTCGGTGACTCGTTCATGCTCGCGCGTTAGGAGTCGTTTGGGGATGGATATACCTAAATATCTGTATCGTCTCTCCCTCCTTCTCTTATAGTGATACTGTTTCATCTGGGCTATCACTCTCTCTCTTCTTCGTTTGCATGGATAGTCTACAAATTTGTGGTTTTCCACGCCCCTTGAAACTCTCAATCTAATCGATGCTTTCTATACAACATAAGACTTCCTGCCGCTTTCTATACACACACCATTTTCTTATTGAAATATTAGTTTATCATGTGCGATGTTCTATAACGAACTTGAGGTATTTTATCAATGATAGATCTTGCCTATTGCTAGGTAGCAAAGGAATTTTGGTGCAGTTTTCTGCTGGATCAGTCCTCAACATTTCGGAGCGATCTCCTATGTTTCTATACTGTAGTTGGGATGGTAAGAAATATGTTTATGAGTGTGAGCTTGCATTAATTAGAGACAGGGTATGAAATGAGGATATAGCTCACTGGAGTTCATAAGCTATGGATTCACTAATACAAGCATCCATATCACATTGCAAGGGATGAAAGAAAGTCAATGTTTTTATGGATTCCAAAGGAAATATAATTAAGTTTTTCTGTTTTGTTAAGGCTGTTCTACAAAAGTATATATGATTCTACTGGGTTTTGTTTTCAAGGGCCCGACATGTCAGGGGAGCATCACAGTAAAGTCAAATACGAAGAGGTGAGTAACAAAACACTGCCATAATAATTGTAAATCAGGAGGCTCATAATAATCTTAATATGTATGCACGAGTTCATTCAAAGCTGGTGTGGAGTGAAGCTCTTTACTTGCAGATGGGTACTGACAGATAGGGAAGCTAAAGAACTTATATGCCTCTGCCATGGTCAACATCACAGAGCTTTCCCGTTCATTGTACATAATAGGCATTGTAACACAAGTAATTATTCCATAAATTCTCAAACAACAATTTGATTGTTTTGTCTACAGATTTGTACATATCTTATCCCTTTGGATTAGAACATAAAGCTTATAATATTCTTCAACAAAACAACACATATTCTTCATAGTTAATCTTATAATATTTATTTAATACTTGAGATTTACATTGTGTAATTTGTTTTTCTGGTGATTGCAGGCTATGGCATAGAGTGCAGCATTTTCATGGAAGGTACTTCGACTGTGACTATCCCTATAAGTTACCCTCGATCCATGTACTAGAAACCGACTGAGCTTAACCAGCATGTACGTTCATGCTGGTTAAGCCAGCTGGATAGGGTGGGTCCCCTTCAGGTCAAAGAGTTCATAGACAAAGTCACTTTGGGATGCCGAATTCTTTTGAAACTTCCGGCTGTACTGTAGCCCATCCCTCCAGTTGTTGTCGCTGTCCTCTGTCCCATCGTCTGGCCTGAGTGTTTAATGTTGCCGCACGGTCTGACATATCTAAATCGTCCGTGCGTTTCAGTTTTTCCATCAATACCTTTCCGGTATCCATTGTTTGAGGGCGAA